>JADFUC010000922.1:0-94034 GCA_019722365.1 Lithospermum erythrorhizon | reverse complement strand
TTTGATCCACCTCCGCCCCTCCGGCTCGCTTAACTCATTTCCATCTTCGTACGCATTCCTCACAAAGACGGAGACTAGAAAACCATCGTTGAGATCCGGTGACGATCTCCCACGCCAAACCATCCTCAACCTACATCCTCTTCGCCATCGATAAACACGAGTTAGCCGGGCACAAATCACCGAACTGCCTCGTATCTCCACCCGACTTCGAACCCCGTGTCAACGAAATCGCCTCTCTCCAAAACCGCCATGTACCTACAATAATTCTCCGAAGAGCTCAACAAATCGCTCCCTGTGAAACACGAACCTCCCTCGTTAGCCGAGACGCACTCAGGTTCTCCCACCAGTCACGGGCACCCTCGTGAAGTCTATAAGTAGCAAACTTCACTCTCATCTCGCCCACAATCCCCATTGGCTCAAAGATGGACTTCATCCCGAATGAACTCACAGCCCGCTTTTGGGCGATCCCTCTCGAAAACTCGGAGGATCCCTTCGAAAACCGATCAAACAACTTGCTCACCCGATTCTCCGGCCGCCAGCACCGAAAGATTCACACTTACGAGGTCTACCTCAACCTCGCTCGAAGAATGCACCTCCCGACCTCGCCGGTCCACGCCTGCACTCATCAACAAATTATGCCCCCTAGCCTCACCGGCCCCCCTCCGGGGCCTACCTCCGGTACCTCTCGCCTACCTCCGCCCAATGCACTGGGTGGCATCCCTCACCGCCTACGCAACAAAAAAGAAAAAGACTGCATTTTTAACAAAAAAGACACCACTCACAATGACTCAAGGAAAACAAGTCTACTCCATAACCCAAAGAAACTAAACCCAAGCTCTCTCTCGATAATTAAAATCAGACGATTCGCCCCTGTGCTTCCGAGGTGAGAGTCATTAAAATCCGAACACCGTAGCCACCAAACCGATGGATCTACTCAGCTTAAAATACAATTCGCTTCATCCAAAATGTGATCACAATTAAGTTTCAAATCAAAACGCTTTTAAAAATTTATAATCCATCACCGATATCGAAACGACCAACCCATAAATATATACACAACATATCCCAAAATAAAGTACGCGGCAAGGTTACAAATGTGATGACACGCATCAGATCCTAAATAAAAAATGACTACCGAGCAAGGCTAAGATTTCGAAAGGAAATACAACAATGAAAACCCGGCCGACAACACATAAAACGAGATCACAGGATCCCTGCCCACCCGACGCTCACCTAGCCACTGAACAAACTTCCAATGTACCTCTTTGGCTCAACTACCACCACAACCTCGGCACAAATGAAATGCCGCCCAAAGCGAAGTGGGCGTAAGCTGTTTTAGTGTGAAACTTAACATGTGCGAATCCTTATTATACCTTAAACGAGATAAATGTAATTTAATAATCAAATATGAATAATATACATATCCAGACTATCTAATCAGTCATACAATAAGGTTTCAAGAAGGTCTCAGTAACATGTTAAAATATAATAGAAGGTCTCAATAAAGCACACAATCACCCAACGAAATCACAGAGACTCAACACTAATTATAAATCTAGTCATCCCTTCTATCTCTCTCATATCTCCACAAGTATACCAACTCTAATGCCAAGATATACTCAATCCGTCTACCTCAGGAATGATCAACCGGGCTAATAAACACCGGCTCTTATACCGAAGTATAAGGCCAAACCAAGACGCTATACCGTAGAGTATGTACACATCGACAATGCACACAAGAAGTGATCAAAGACTTCATACCGCCTTATACCGAAGTATAAGGCCAAACCGCATCTATACCGTAGTATGTGGCCACACCGACACGCACACAAAGAAAGCGACAAAAGAGAGTCATACCGCTCTTATACCGGGCAAGGCCAAACCAAGACGCTAAGTACCGTGGAAGAGCAGGGACAATAGCTACATATCCTCGCAACGGCGAGTAGCCACCAATCCCCTAGTAATCCCAACTATGTGGTCACCCCCGATACTCAAGGCCTCAAACTCATGGCATAACCCAACAACTACTTACTCCCAAACAAAGATACATGTAAAGACACAGCCTAAAACATCCCACAATCGGAAATCAATCACAATCGCCGACAAGGCCACAAACATATCAAAAGCGCCGACAAGCCACATAATATAATAAAGGCCGGCCAAGGCCACGTAATTTAAATATAAGTTGGAGTTCAAGCCGCTATTTCACTCAAAGAATCTTCAGCCACGTAAACACACAATCACATAACACAACAATTACATGTATAATTCTCATAATCATATTCATAATAACATGTATATCACAAATCAAGGTAAAAGACGTGAAAGTAACACCTACGAGATGCGCATCACCTCTCGCAAGCTACCGAAACCTTCGCTAAAGACAAACAAGCGTAATCCGCCTCTTTCCACGATCAACGCCTCTAACAAAATACCCGTAAAAGTATGATCAAAAACCTATTACTATACCGGCGCTCTGTAGGATACATAACCAATTCTGGGAACTATTTCTAAATGGTATAAATTGGATCTGATAAACTATCGAATTATAATCCCATCGGACACAACCCAATTGATCCCCCGCTAAATTCTATCTTATCACTTTCTCACTACAAATCAACTTATAAGTCATTCTAATTAATCACGAAGTCCATAATTAACAATCTATGCTCAAATATCAATTATAACTCAACTTTGGAAATTTCACAACTCACTATAACGTCCTCAAACGATCTCTAAATCACGAATTCGTCACTTATATACGTCGTAGGACCCATAACCAACCATGATTTATCATAAAACTCAATTATACAAAAGTCAACTAAAAGTCAACATTCTCAAAACCCAAGAAATATCTCGAAAGACTTGAAATTTCTTACCTCTACTCGAAGAGAATGATGAGGAGAACAATATTCTACGATCCGATTTGAGTTTGAGCGACAATTGGAAGAAAACGGATAAAATGTCTCCCATAAAAGTGGGGAAGGTGAAGTATTTCGCCCAAATAGGGAACAAGCATGAAAGATGGGTGGTAGTTGGTTCACGACGCTGGTGATAAGCTTGCAAGATATTTATAAAAAAAAATCGAGTCCTGCTCGCTTCAAGTTAATTCTCCGCTTTTATCAGACATTTTAAATCTCCAATGAACCCGATTTCAAAGATAAAATTCTTCCATGGCAAACACTACTAAATTATAAATGAAATTGCCCAAAAATTTTTACTAAATAATATTATCATCGAAAAAAAATTATACTATTCCCCGTCCAACCACCGACCGAAATTTTTTTTTTTTTTTTGTAATCTAAGTTATTATGCTTATTTAATCGGGGTCGAGTAATTTTAGTATTTATCAATAACTTGAAAGATTATTGATATTGACTCATAACTATTTAATTGCTTAATTAAATAGTTCAACTCATTAGCAACTCACTAGTGTCTTAACGAACTAACGAGTTAACGAGTCAAGCTAATACTTGAACGGGTCACATCGAGTTTGTTTTAACTCAAATTTATATAAGCAGTTTTTAGGTTTTTCATGACATAAGAATAATAATCTTTCATAAAAACCTTAAAGCCGCTTCCTAGTCGATTTCTCCCAAGAATTTTCTGGGGTTATTGGTTTTTGTTCAACCTTTGCTTACAAGATAAATCGCTCTTGATTCAACCTCTCCGGAAAGCGGATCAACCAGAGATATCATACAATCGATATTACAACATGAGTCGTAGGGAAGTCAGCTACTTGTGAATTTGAAGCGTGTGGATTTTTGGTGGAATTTACTCCACAAGATTGTAAGTACTGTCATTACATATCAGAATTACGTGTAATCTATACTATATATAACGTGTGGGTGCGGGTGGATCGGGCGGCGTTACAAAAGTCGTGCCCAAATTAATGTATTTCCTATTTTACCCTCCTAATAATTTTTTTATTTATTTTAATTTTTATAGTACCTCTTCATGGGCGCAGAACTCGCTTAACATGATAACAAATTCTCCATAAACTACTACTATAAATATTATCTACTACGCAATACCCATAATTATCACTTCAAGTAGAAAAATAAAATTTGTTTCGCAGCCCTCTATCTTTATTTTCTTCATGGTAACTTTTTCATCTTATTTCTCAAGTAGGTTTTTTAAAAAAAATTATTTATTTTTTTCATTATAATTTTTATTATAAAATAATAAAATAATTTGCACAAACAAGATCGCGGCACATATAACTAGTTTTAATAATGTAGTAAGCACTTTAAGATCCTCGGATCTATGGATTTGTATTTATACTCATATATCCATGTGAAGTTTTCCCCATCGCCTCGGTGAGGACCACGCTTCGAGGAAGCGACCGTGGAAATTCGGATCGAGCAGAAGGTTTCGAGGAGTAAGGTAGCGGCCTTAGTGAGTTCCGTGGAGGAACTGTAGAGGAGGCGACTTGGGATTGAGACGAGATTTAGGAGCCGTTATCAAATTTTTCGAAAGTGGGGACATGAAGCAAGATTGCTTATTTTTTATGTTGTTTGATTGCAGCTTACAATATATGTTCTTTCTTGCTACTGGTTGTTAAATTTCGAGGTCGAATTTTATTAGGTGGGTACTTTGTAAATAACCCGCTATACGTTAAAAAAATTCGGTCGTTGGTGGGACCCCGAGATAGTATAAAGCGTAAGATCGATGCATCGAGACCAGTATTATATGAGTAGTAGTTTATGTCATGGGAAATTTTACATTTGGAATCGGTTTCATTGAGATTTAAGTACGGAAAGTGGAGAAATTAACCGAAACCGAACGGGACTCAAGCTATTCTTAAATATCTTCTCATCCTTATCCAACACATCATCTCACAAAGGAAAATCTCATCTTCTTCTTGGTTGGCCGAGAATCCCCTTCCCCCTCCCCCTTTGAAATTTTCTTCCATTTCTCTCTTCGATTGTTGCTCAAACTCAAAGATCGTTGGTTGAATATCTTCCCCTCATCATCTTCTTTGAATTAAGGTAAGAAAGTTCAAATCTTTTGAGATATTTCACGTGGTTTCACATAGTTGAGTTTTTCTAAATTGAATTCAATCAGGTTTCTAAGTTTCAGCATGGGTGACATTTAATATAAAGAGTTAATTCACGAAAGGAAGACGTTGATCGAGGTTTATGGTAATCGGTTGACTTTTTCTAGGTTAGTTGACTTTTGATGTTAACTTTTATAAGTCTTTAAATGTGTGTGGGGTTAATTCGAGACCTTATTGGCTGGGCGGTTTGAAAGGTTAGAATCTGCGATTTATAATCTTTATCAAATAGGCCAGCCGAGAAAAGTCGCTGATTGGTGTTTGAGTAGTAATGAGATTTTGGAGTATATAGGTTGTTAATTATGGACTAGGGTTAAATAACATGAAGCTAAGTTGATTTGAAATGTTAAAGTTGATAAGGAGGAAATTTGCAAAGTGGGCGATTGGGTCGTGTCCGACGTGGTTGTTATTTCGTTGTCTTATTCGCTGCTTTAGACCGGTTTAGCAATCGTCTAATTTTGTGAATTTGTAATGTATCTTCTGGAACGTAAGTATAGTAGTAGGTTTTGATTGTACTTTTCGGGTAAGCTAGGCGCTGACGCGAGCGGCAAGCATCGTGATTGTGATTACGAGGATTTTGTGGTAGCTATGGACGACAACATAAAAAAGTTTTCATTCGACATTAATAATAATAAAAATATACTTTGTCCATCGGTGAACTAACATAATAAAAACAACGAACAACATAATACAAATCCACCTTAACGATACAACTCAAAGATACACAAGAAATCCAAAATACAACATGTGGAAAGTATGGCACCAGACTCCCTCAAAAAATCGGGTCGGTTGGTGGTATATTTCGGGTTTGTGGTGGACCCGGAGATAGTATAAATACCTTTGGAATAATATCGATATATCGTACGAAGTAGTAATATATGCCTCTGGAATAACACAACGGAAATCGGCTCTCAAGTGAGATTTAAGCGCCAGCGCTGTAATTAACCGAAACCGAATCTTAACTTAAATTTCTTCCCTCTAAATATCCCACCTACCACCACTATCTTCATTCTCATCCACTCTTCTTTCCCCTCTTCGCCGAAAAATTACATTCCCCCTCAAAATTTTCTTCCATTTCTCTCATCGATTGTCGCTAAACTCGCAGATTTGCTTCCTCCTCTATATCTAGGTAAAGAAAGATCAAATCTTTGGAGATATTTCTTGAGTTTCTCAAGAGTCGACTTTTTAAGGGATTTTTATTGACTTTAGATCTTGAATTTATTATGGTATAGAAATGTTATCTAAGTATCGTAGATAGGACAATGTGATTTTGAAAGTGATTATCAAGAGCGGTAAGTCGAGGGTTGACTTTATTGACTTTTCTTAAATTAACTTTTAAATTGTACGAGGTTGCAGGGACTTAATATAGTTGTTTTGGGTATAGAATTATTGGTTTGGATATGGATATGTAGAGATCGGGTTGAAAAAGCTCTGGGGAAAGTTCGTGATAGCATTTTAGCGCTTGAATCGAGGTCAGATTTAATGGATTAATTAGTTGTCAATTGATTTTGGATTGATTAGTGATTTTGGATTGGATTAGAATGGATTAATAGGTTGTATTTAATGGATTGATTAGAATGTGGTTAAAGTCTGTGATAGAACGTGCTTAATGTGCTTAGAAGTATTTAAAGTCCTGCTGCCATACTTTCCCTATGTCAGATTTTGGATTTCTTGTGTATCTTTTGAGTTGTATCATTATGCGGATTTGTATTATTGTTCGTTGTTTATTATATATGTTTAGTTCACCACGACGGACAAAAGTGTATTTTTATTATTATTAATGTCAAATGAAGTCTTTATGTCAGTTATCCATCGACGCGACTGTGTACAAGTTGTCAATTTACCTTAACTCGTGGCGGCCGACCAAGTGGTCGTTACAATGTGTGATTCATTCAGGTGAGCCAGCGATATGATTATGTGATTGTATTTCCGTATGCTGAAGATTTGCTTCGAGGTAAGTAATAGCTTGAACTCTCAACTTACGCTTGTATTCTCGTGGCCTGGCTGGCATTGCTGTTCGTATTCGCCTGGCAGACCAGATTTCGCACTTCGCCGGGCGTTCGATTGATTTTTGATTGTGAGACGCTTTAGCCGCCAAGCAGGCTTTGATATTGTTCGGGAATAGAGTAGTTAGTTATCGGGAGGCGCTGTTGAGCATGTGACTTTGAGATGACTCGAAAGTACAGGATATGACCATACTGACGACAGGGGTTAAAGCGAATTTCCTTCCTCGCAGGATACGTGACGCTATCGTCTTATACTTCGTTATAAGGTTTGGCCTTATACTTCGGTATAAGTGCAGCTTTGGCCTTATACTTCGGTATAAGTTGCTGCCTGGCCTTTATACTTCGTATAAGAAATGCGATATTCCATGAATTCTCTGATGTAAGCAAGGTTGTTGCGCTGCCTTATACTACCGTATAAGAGCGGTGTTTATTATCGATTGGTCCATTCCCGCAAGTGACGGATCGAGTATACGCAGACAGGTCAGTATAGTCATGAGATGGCAGATGCATGGCTCACGACTGTGTTATTGTCGTTGTCGAAGTCTCCGTGATTTTATTCCTCGCTTATCGCGTCTTATTGAGACTTGTATTATATCTTGACATGTTATGCCCGGTAATCTTCTTGGAATTTTAAGCGATGGCCTTATTAGGTAGTCCCGGGGTTATTATTTATTCATATCGACTCACTATATCTATTGACCTGCCTCAAGCCAGATGGAATAAGTTTCACCCCGCTAAGTTTTCACTAAGCTTCGAGGCTTACACCCCTATTCGCTTTGGGCGGTATTTGTGCCAAAGCTGACAAAGGGCAAATGAGTCGTGAGGTCGCTGAGAGTTTATATTCCGAGGGCTAAAAGCGAAAGACGGGTGGCCGAGGATCCTCAAGGCCTCGCTTTGTCATAATAGCCAACCGCTTCTTTGATTGTTGTATTCTTATTTTCGTGACTTTAGCCTTGTCGGCAATTATTTGTATTCATGATACAAAGATTTACTTCCTCGCTTGTAGCCTTACCGAATTATCGTCTTTTTGAGATATGTTGTATATATAATGGAGTCGTCGTTGGGATATCACCCCGATGGATCAGAAATTTTATAAACCGCTTTTTTTCTAATTTTAATTGTAAATCAAATTTTTGATAAAAACGCGTGAGATCTTTAAAACCGAAGTCGCCCATTAGTATGGTGACTCGGGTGTACGTGATTATAATGATTCTCACCTCGTGGCACACTGGGACGGGTCGCCAGAATCATACATACCGGGATGTAATGCTGTCTAACGAATACTCCCTCGCTGGTGAGGTTACTCATACTTCATCACTTTTACTAATGACTACAGTAGATATGGTTACATATATCTATTGAAGCATAAGAATGAAGCTTTTGAAAAGTTCAAAGAGTTTCAAAAGGAAATTGAGAACCAAGTCAATAAAAACGATTAAGGCTCCTCCGGCCCGATAGTAAGAGAATATTTAAGCTTACGTATCCAAGCCATTAATCTTGTTGAGTGTGGCATTGTATCGTATTACTCCCCGCTGAACACTCCAATATAATAATATTGTCTCTAAAAAAGGAGAAATCGAATCCTATTGGATATGATTCTATCCATGATGACCACATCCCAACTATCGCCTCGCTTTTGGGATACGCCGATGTACTTTCGACACGGAAAATTACGTGATATTTCGAATAAAACTTAAATAAATAGTATACCAGATCAATTTAATTGTTATAATCATCGTATCTAAATAATATATTACAATATATTAATATCATAAACTTGCATCAAATAGATCAACAACAATTCTCTCACAGCATCCTTTAATTTCAATTGGTAGCACCACACAAAATGCCTCCGGGTTGATTCACACACCAGAGGTCAACTTATATTTTAGTCTTCTGTAACATACGAGAAATTGATGGAAGAACTGCCAAGAATTACAATTCTTGAACTTGATAGCTCTCGCCACTTTGAGAGGGAGGTGGTCGAATTGTTTTCTTCAATTGTTAGGTTTTGTGTCAGACAAGCTTAACCTAATAAACCCGTGATAACTGTAGTCACATTAATTAAATCTAAGACCCAACCTAATATTTAATGAGCCAAATTTTGTTTAATTTAGATTAAATCTTTAAGTAAAATACTACTAACGAAGTTATTAAGAAGCTCAAACAACTATTTAATCAATTAAACTATCAAGTTAATTAATTTCTGAGTTCATCCAATTAATATTTTACATGTAAATTACCGATTGAGAATTTTATTGATTACAATCAATTTCAATTTATCAAATATAGTTTAATTTCATACATGAAATATAATTCATCCTCGTGTATGTTTGTGACCTTTTAATGAAATAATAGCAGCCTATATAATAATATAATCAACATTATTATTATAATGATTATGTAATGGGATCTAGCACCGCATAATTCCCTATATTATCATGAGAACCTCCGATTAGTAATTACAATTACTATTATTGAACACTTAGTTTCCGTGAATCACATTTAACTAAACTAGTAAATTGAATTCAAGGTAACAATTGTCGTATTAGGCATAATTATTGAAACCAATTTTCTATCAACATTTCCAACACTCCCACTTTCCCTTGGACGATTACTTTACAATTCCTTTATTCACGATCTCTAGTCATAGGCTAACCATAAAAATTGTGTCATGAAACACCCATGAATTTGTTTACCGAGTTGAACTCCGACCTTCGGGACCATGAGGTCCCATAAACTACCGCCCCAATCTTATCAGTAGGTTTCCAAGATCTACTACGTATATCACTGATGGATAAATTCTTATAATATATATCAACACCTAATGCTATACTACTATGTCACCTAACATATGTCATATGATCTCCGTTTAAGACATACGCTTGACTTAGTCAAACACACAACTTATATAAAATAGATAGTTATATACTTGTGTTTAAGAATTGCTAAACTTAACAGTTTGGCAAACATCATAGACATGTATATACATTATCTTCTATGATTTTGGTACCGCAATCTCACCTCATCGCTATGCAAACTGACAGCCCATAAGATTGATTAGACTTACAAACTCTCATGATCCAAGAAAATCGATCATCAATCAATCACTATGCTGGTCATCAAATGCTAGTTGCCCCAAAACCATCAACATCTGACCAAGAAAAATGGCTATCTTACGTTTCTAGACTTGAAGAGGTTCTCTTGTCAATGCCTTACAGTTACCTCTAGAAACTCCGTGAGACTTGCCTTGAGATTTATTTTTATTTCAACCAACCGTGAAAGAATAAATGACTATATGCATGAATTACGATTCATATATTGGAGTTTAACAATTAGATTGTAAAACAAGAACTACCTTGTTCAATCAATCGCTTTTAACTTGCATCAAGCTGGGGCTTGCTTCTTCGATTTCGTGACATCAAACTTTGAGTTAATCACGTAAGAATATATCATCTCCGAGAGTTTGCTCAAGTCCACAAATGGATCCTTAATCTTGCATGAATGTCTTTGGTCCTTTAGGACACGCGAAGTTCAAGGCAATGATTACAATCAATGCCCTAACTGCAGTTACTTACAAGTAGTCTACATCCATCCGCTCGGCTCCTTAAATCCACGGAATCACCGGCTAAGATTATCCTCATATAGTTCATATATGGTTGTAGGTAAAATGGATTTTAAGCCTTTGGCCATAAGCTGGTCTTCAAACTATGGACACCATCTGTGGGTCCAGCTTTCTTTCTCAAATACTCACTTACACTTAATGGTCGAACCCCACTAGTTAAGTGTAACAAGGACAGAACCTCGTTTTGTATATATAAGAACTATTTCACCTTATGGCGCTAGCTTTACTGGTTATCATTGGGAAGTGCTTAAAACACAATTAAAGTGTGTTAAAACACATCTATCTTATTAAATGCATATTCTTTAATAACATTACCAACAATACAAATTGATCGGTAATGTTGTAACACTGAAATTCAAACTTCTTTAGTTTAGACTCACTTATTCATGAATTTCTGAATAATAGTGTTCCACATGGGACGACTGCCTTACACGAGTTTCATTCAGCCTGTGATGAAGATCAACAATCGATCCATTTTCTCAGAACTATAGTTACCTCTATTCTCTTAAAGTTGTTACAAAGCATATTCCGAATCCGCGTGAATACCTTTAGTAAAACCCCACAATTCCTATTATGGGAATCGTGATATGTCATGGTTGTGATGTACAACGCATGATCCTGACATGACATACGGTGAATCATATTACCATGTAATAGATTCCAACCATCGTCAATCACTGAGGTACCTTACCTGGAACGGACTCTAATAAAGAGTCAGCTTTATCAATAAGAGAATCTGGCTCTATCATAGAATTTAATCTATCATGATTTTATCTACCTCAAGCTCATGCAGACATGCTTACTCAAGCAAATGTCATCTAAGTTTTATATTTTGGACTATAGCATATGTCATATATATGTTAAATGTACAAGAATCAATTCGCATTCATACCTTCTGTCAGGAGTGAGGATTCATTTAGTACCAATGTGTAAAATTATGTGCAAATAAGGCCCCACAAACTCAAGGAAATCAATTTTCATCCTCACTTGACCCTTTTTGATTTCAATCAAAATATTAAGATAAAGACTCTAACTATATTATACCGTATTCAAGCCGGGTAACTGATATCGATAGTACAATCATTTTCCTCTTATTCTCGCTTTGAGACGCGAACTTCGAATAATAATTTCAAGTATCCATCATCACCTACCATTACTTACGAACATTCTTGATCACCTACTTAAACAATAATAATGCTGGGTAAACGAGGTAATCAATAAGAAAGGTTCGAAATAGATAGTAAATCACAAGAAAGGTTTGAAATGGACACGCCGCATAGTCAAGTAACGAATATGTTCTCAACATGGTCGAAACCAAATATTTGATTCATTTATAACTATATGTTCATTTGGAAACACATTTCATACTGATGAATCACCATCTAGAAGGTAAATGGGGAATGAAGTTCTATTCTCTAATTCATGTATTGCGCTTCTATTTCACCGTGATGACCTTAAGTCATCTATTGAGTATGATTTATTCATATCATCATGTCTCTTTGCATTAGGCATCAACAATGCATCAAGAATTCTCACATAACATTCCTGATATAACCGAAGGGTTCTAACACTGGATTGGTGTCTCCTAAGGAGCCGCTTGAATACATTCAAGTCATATATTTACTTCCACCCTTTATACTTCATAATGAAGATACTATACATACAATAAATTGTAATTCTATAGTAGATGGAAATAAAAATACTAATTTCTGTGTTATGTACAATACTTTAAATAATCATAATATTAGAATTTCGCAGCAATTATATCTACTTTGTTTACATAATATTAACTTGTCCATATGAGACATTTCAAAGTTTGTTTATCAAACATAACTCTTGAGTTGTCTCACAGTTGAGTATGAATAAATTTAATTTAAAGGTAGGTGCAACAACTTTCAATATGAAATTATTCACACTGTGTTTCAACTACATTGAACGACACTTTACTTGTATCACTCAACTAGCCGATACATCTAAGGTAGAATGAAAATTGCTCTGAAACAAATTGAAAGATTTTATCCATTGTATTTTAAATTCATTAAATACAATTCTTTTTTACTAGGTATCTTATCAAGTACGCTTTTTAAGATCAGAATGATGTCTCATTCCTTGGATAATACATTACTCATGTCAATGATACTTAATTTAGAACTTGATAGTATTTATATGGTCCTTTCCATACTCTTATCAATTCTGATGTATCATTCAATGACTTATATCCTCGATCAACTTGTATGTGAACATACAAACGAACCTAGAATAACGAAGCGCCTCCCACTCAGCGCCTAAGAAGAGTTGACTCAATTTATCTTTGCAAGATTAAACTCAAGTCTTGTTAAAGTCATTTTCCACAAGCGTCACTCAATTATTTGTTATTCAAAATATCATGTCCTTTAAGAAGAAGAGTCGAATGAAATTTCTCGTAATTAGAATCACCGATAGATGAATATATAAAGTCCATTAAATATGACATCCACTTTACCTTGCTATAGGTTAAAAGAAAGCTGATTTGAAATTTCAACCATATTCATGGATAATTTAAAGTGCGCGTCTTACATACCTGTAGTCACCTATCATTACATGCGAGCTCAATTATCTTTCTTTGTGCCTTAACTCCCTTACTACTATACTTGGCTCGTAATCATGATCAAAATCATGCGAGTCAAAAACAAAGGTCTAAGAAATGGCAGCTTAACTACGATGACATTACATTTTCACGCTTGTACCATTATTTGGAGATGAGGTTTTATCAAACCTCTCTTCTATTTCAATTGTTACTTAATATCCTTCTTCGTACTTAATGTTTAAAATAATAAACTAATCATTAACTTCAAGCAATAGTTCTTACATGCACCAACTTTACAAGGGCGCTACAGCATTTAAGTAGATAATAATATTGCTTATTGGTTCTACAAACCACAAGCTTATGTTTCATCATAATTCATGAACCAAGCTCATCATGTGGTGAAACTAAATACCAATGACATGTCTCGGCATGTAGAAACACAACATTCAAGATCATCCAATAGTTTTTTTTTTCTCGATTGAATTATAAAAGAGCTTAAACTATTTATTTAAGGCTCGTATGGTGGCTAAGAGATAATATAACATATTAGTCTTCATAGCATCATCACCTTTTAATCGAGTTATCAAAACCAATTACTTTCAATCACTACATGACATTGTTCACTTGAACCTAGGTTCATGTAACGGTTCACATGATTAAGCTTCAAGTCATAATGAATGTGATATTTAATGTTTGTCTTTTACAAGATACAAACTATCTTCAATCGCTTAACGAAGGAAATCGCAGCTAGCACTTTGTAACACTATATTACCCTCAAGTTTTATAAATTTCTCCTTAACTTTTATTTCACACAATGAAGTCATGTTTTAATTTGCCCAACTAAAAGATAAATAAAACCGTAAACGAGTGTGTCAACCATAATAGGAAATATTCAATTACAAATATTACAGCTCAAAAAATCTAATATATTACAAATAACTTGTAAATATTATACCCGCATTTCAAAAATCAAAAATGTACAAGGTATCCAAGATCCGTTATGGTTGGAATCCAAACGGTAACACTGCATACATTTTGAATCCCAGCATAATGTAGATTAACTAATCAATTGTGTACTACTCTATTAATAACTCTTGGTCACTAACACCCTAACAGAGTTCTTACCCGACAATATATCACCGAGCCCACAACTAGTGAAAATTACCGTTAAGCTACCAATTAAAACCTAATAGGTTATTTTGGAATGATCATCCGAAGCCCACAATGTTAATGGAAATCACTTCAACATGATCTATTGTCATACCTATCACGACACTAGTACACCTACCATCACAGCGTAGTCGTGATAAAATGTGCACGTACTTTAATATTGGCTCGATACTTTCGCTTAAATTTTAATTTTGAGATTAATATTATTTGATATTTATTTAACATGTTATACAGCACACACTCAAGTAATATGCACATCATGAAAAATAAAGCAAATAGTACACATTCAAGAGATATATGATACTAGCCTAAAAATAAATAGACCTTATTACAACACTTTACAAAGGTAATACTAACAAGGTCCTATTATAAAATTTTACAAACGTAGTTCAGATTCTTCAACTTTTGGAAACATCTCAAGTTTGTCAAATGTCGCCCTAGTAAAGCTTGTTCAATGCCTCCACAATAGTACATTTATTTAATAACCCAACTAAATAAAATAAATAAATATGACTCACCGGTGGTTTACAATGAATAAGTGGTCAATAATCGTGATTTAAATAAAATACGTAAATAGGTCATATCAATATATCCTTCAGAATAACCCGTTACGGAAAGAAAAAATTTAATATTTCGGGTCGGCGCGGACCCGATGTGATAATTAATTTCGATGATAATATTATTTCTCAGAAAAATGGTTTCGCCGAATTACATTTATAATTTAGTAGTGTTTGCCGTGAAGAATTTGCCTTGAAATCGGGTTCGTGGAGATTTGTGCACATAAGTCGGAGAATTAACCGAAACCGAACGGACTCGAGCTTCTTTTTTTAAATATCTTGGCACGCTTTTATCTTCCACATCACAAATACTTCATCATCTTCATTTTTTCTTGTTTTGGCCAAAATTTATCCCTTCCCCTTAAAAATTTCATTTTTCCATTTCTCTCTTCGATTGCCGCCAACCTCAAGATCGGTCAGGAGAATATATTTCTCCCCATCATTCTCTTTATAGTTGACTTTTCCATAATTTAATTTTATGATAAATTTTAGTTGGTTGCGGGTTCTGGGTGGACGTATATGGGGCGATGAATTCGTGATTTGTAGATCGCTTGAGACGCATGGTCGAAGTTGACTTTTTAGGTTTTCGTTGACTTTTTACGTGGATATTTTTATAAGACTTTAAATGCGTAGAGGTTATATCGGCATCTTATTATAGTTGTTGCGATGTTCAAACGGTGATTTAAAATTGATTAAAGGATTATTAAAAAGCGTTAATTCCAATTTGAAGTATAATTGATATTTCGGAGTATAGGTTGCTAATTATGGACTCGCCGATTAATTAAAATGACTTATGTTGATTGGTAACGATTAAGCACAAGATGAAATTTTAGCGGGGATCGACAATAAGGTCCACGGGATTATAATTGATAATGCATCCACGTGCTAGACTGCTAGAGATAGTTCCCCAAGAGTCAAGCTATAGAGCTCATGGGTAGCTTCTGCCAGAGGCGAAGACTTATCTCACGGGAAGTTACTTTAAGTACTTACCTTGGATTTGTGATATACATGTTATCGCTATGATTGGCGAGAATGATATGTAATTGTCGTGTTACGTGACTCGCTTTCTCGTGGCATCAAGATTGTCGAGGTAAAAGAAATACCAACTCCCAACTTATATTTTCCTCAATTTCGCAATTGACGGCAATATTATATTATGTGGCCTTCTGCACTTTGAGCATGTTTGTGGCCTTGTCACATTGTGATTGATTTACGACAAGGGGATGTTTTAAATTACAGGTCAATATTGTCGGGAGTAAAGAATGCCAAGCATGCATTTAGCCAGGCTCGAAGACGTGTGCTTAATTCCTACAATGGGATTACCAGGATTAGGAGACTCCTCCTTCCTGCGGTGATACGTGACACTATTGGCCTTATAAGACAAGTGTATAAGCGCCTTTATACTTAGTGTATAGCGCGTGCCTTATACTGAAAGTGTATAAGTGCGGCGCGCTTTATACCGTGTGTATAAGCGTGTGCCTTATACCGTGTGTATAAGTCCGCGCGCTTTATACCGTGTATAAGCGCGGTGCTCTTATACTTAGCGTATAAGAGCTTACAAGGCTTTGTACTTAGTGTACGAGTGCGCTAGCCTTATATCATGTATAAGTGCGGGTGATTATCGATTAGTCCATTCCTTGTGTAGACGGATTGAGCATACGCATTATTAGAAAGTTGATATAATCATGTGGGCATGGTAGATGTGAGGTTTTGATGACTGTAGTTTAGTCGTTGCCGAAGTCTCTTTGATGTCTTTCTAGAATTGGTGGTGTTTATCAAAACCTCTACGATATCTCCATGTATTATGTATGAGACTTTCTTTGGGATTACGATGTTCAATTCGATTAGATAGTCCCGATATATGTATATTTTATTCATGTGTGGCTATCATTATATTTACTGCCTGCTCCGCATGGCGAGTTCTACCCTCGTTAAGTTTCACTAAGCTTCGCAGCTTACACCCCTTTTCGCATTGGGCGGCATTTCATTTGTGCCAAAGAACGGGCGCGCTTGAGCCAAGAGGTCGCTTTTGAGAGTTTTGTTCCGAGTGGCTGTGTGAGCACGCGCAGAGGATCCTCACAACCGATTTTTACTTGCTGTCAACTGCTTTTGATTGTTGTATTTCCCTTTTGAAACTTTAGCCTTGTCGGTCGTCATTATTTTGTATTCGGATACAGGATGTATCATCTTTTTGAAGCCTCGCTAGAATTAATTTATTTGGGATATGTTGTGTATATATTTATGGGTCAGGTCGCTTCGATATCACCGATGGATTATAAATTTTAAAACTATTTTGATTCTAAACTTAATCGCGATCACATTTTAATAAACGAACCGTGTTTTAACCGAGTGGTCCATCGGCTCGTGACTCGTGTTCCGGATTTTAATGACTCTCACTCAGGCGGCCGAATTCGGGCGGTCGCGTTATAATTTTGGTATCGTAGCTTAGGTTTCGACATTGCTATTCAAGGCTGTCAGAGGCTCGACTTACTTTTCCTTGAGTCAAGTAAGTGAGCGGTGTCTTTTGTAAAATCGAAGTCTTTTCTTTGTTGCGATCGTTGGAGGATGCCACCTGCAGTACATGGACGAGGTAGAAATGGTGCTGCCTCGGGTGCGCTTGGAGGAAAGCCGAGCCGGTAGGGTATAGCTTTCGATGAGGCTGCTGACCAACAGGTCCCGGAGGCCAGCTCGAGCATGTCGGGTGAGGTCGAGGTAGACCTCGTAGAGGGAGAGTGCCAATGCCTCGTGGTCGAAAGCAAATGCGGGCCTAACTCCGCAGCAAAGCTGCTTGATCGGCTTCTCGAAGCAGGATCTCAAGTTTTCGGGGTTCACCCGTAGTGTGCTATCGAAGTTCATCCGATATGAAGTCCATCTTTGAGCCGACGGGATCAAGGGGTTGTGACGAGAGTGAAGTTTGCTACTTATAGACTTCACGAGGGTGCACGTGATCGCGGGAGAACCCGAGCTTATCTCCGATCATGGTAGGGGAGGTTCTTGTTTCTCGAGCGATTTGTTGAGCTCTTCCGGGAGAATTATTGTTTGAAGACCTACACATGGCGGCCTCTTGGAGAGAGAGCGCCATTTCGGCTGACATGTATTTGAGGTTAGTGGAGGAGCAATGGTGAGAGGCAATTCGCTGATTTCCAAGGCCGACTACTCGATGTTCATCCGGTAGAGCGAAGACGATCACTAGGTTCAGGATGGATTGACGGGAGATACGGCCACCGCATCTCACCGATGGTTTTACTAGTTTCCTGTAGGCCTTCTAGCTCTAGAGTTCGAGGAGGACGACCACAGAGTCGCCCTGGCAGAGTCACTAGTGTCTGGCTGGCCACAGTTATTCCACCGCCTCATGGGCGCCACGAGCATCCGGCGGGGTTCGTAGAGTCTCCGGGGTTTGAGCAATTGGCCCTCTATTAACGCTCGTGGTCGAGCTGGGCAGGCGCAGGATTGCCGCAGCGGTGGTGGTCATATGTTATCGATGCCACTGTGACATTTCGCGGCGATTGCCCCCAGCTTTTATTGTGGTAGAGGCTAGTATCGCCGCCATCTGCTCAACTCCGCCGTGAGACGGCCATCGTGGGAGTCGTGGTGGTCGATTCAAGAGCCGCTGAGGCCGATACGGAGTCAGAGGGACCCCTCGTAGGAGCGCCGTGGTAGCAATGAGCGGAGTCGTCGAGGCCGTATTCACTGCTACTCATCGTGAGTACAGATACCCGTGAAAGGTCACAGTACATTATTTCGTATGATATCGAGGCCGTGGTGTTGTTTGATTCTCGGGGATACGATTCTTTTGTTTCTCGAGTTTTATTCCTCGCGACCGTATGTTGCGGTGCCTTTGCCTCGCTTTTATCGAGATTATAACACCCATGTGGGAGGTCAATGTTGGGATTGCATATGTGAGACTATCCTTTGATTGTCAGCGCTTGTCAGTTCTGTTGATTTACTCTCATTTGAGCTTTCTCGATTTTTGGAATCTTTTATCTTTGGTATGGATTGGTTGTGGAAACATCATGTCATATTGATTTAATCGGAAGGAGATTAAGCTTCAGGGGTTCGGGAGACCAGACATCCGATTCAAGGGGAGCATGCAAAAGATTTTGCCTCGAAGCTCAGGGACGCGACTCGAGGCTGAGATTGATTCGGAAAGGGTGTATTGGGTTCTTGGGGTATGTGGCTGATTTGAGTAGAGAAGAGGCGACAAGATGTGCGGTTGTTGTAGAGTTCAAGGATGTTTTTCCGAGGACTTACCGGCTGCCACCCGCAGAGTGGCATTGAATTTGCTATCGAGGTTATTCCCGTACAAAGACCAATTTCTCTCTCCAATCGCATCGGATGGCTCCAGCCGAAAGGCGTGAATTGCGGACTCCGCCATGTGGAGTTGCTGGACAAGGGATCACTGCATCGAGTGTATTCCTGGGTGCACCAAAGGTTGCTCAGGAAAGAAGGATGGTTCACGAGACGCAGATCACTATAAAGTAAATAATAAAGTGACAATTAAGAACCAATACCCATCGGGCCTTAATTAACGATTTGTTTGATCACCGGCGATGTCAAGGTGTGTTCTCAAGATTGATTTGCGTCCGTTATCATCGCTTGAGAATCGTAGGGAGGATATTCCGAAATCGGCTTTTCGATCTCAAGTATGCATTATGAGTTTATACATGCCATTCGATTGACAAATGCACCGGCGGCCTTTGTATGGATTTGATGAACCGGTATTTCGGGAGTATTTGGATGAGTTTGTAAGGTATTCATTGATGATATTTTGATATATTCCGAGGGGAGTGAGGAACACAAGAGTATTTGCGCATTGTTTTGGGACCTCGAGACAACACCAGCTGTATGCCAAGTTTTCCAAATGTGAGTTCCGTCATGAAAGTCAATTCCTCGGCATGTTATTTCCGGCGAGGGTATTTGTGTTGATCCACGTAAGGCAGGCCGTGGAGTAATCGGGAGCGCCCACCAAGGTGATCGAGGAAGTAGGAGTTTCTTGGGGTTAGCCGGCTTATTACAGGAGATTCATCAAGGACTTCTCTTTTATCGCGACGCCATTGACCAAAGCTGACCAAGAAAGTGGATTCCGCTTATTTGGGATGATGACGGCAGGATTGCTTCGGTAATACTCAAAGAGAAGTTGACTACAACAGCTGGCTGGGCGATACCCGCCTCGGGTTCTCCGAGGGCTACGGATTTATAGCGATGCTCGCATCGTGATTGCAAGCTCGATTTAACGGGAAGCGATTGCCTCATGCTTCCGACAATTGAGAAATCACGAAGAACTATCCGACCCATGAGATTCGAAAGCAATGCTTATAGTCTTTGGCGTTGAAATTGTGGAGACATTATCTGTATGGGGTTAAATGCCAGATTTTTACCGATCATAAGAGTTTGAAATATCTTCCGACGCTGGAGAGATTTGAATTTGAGGAAGAGGAGGTTGATGGAGTTCATCAGTGATTATGACTTGACTATTGAGTACCACCTGAAGCGCAAATGTAGTAGCTGATGCACTGAGTAGAAAGGGAAATCAAAGGACCCAGAGAGAGATGAAACAGCTGGGAGTTGATTTTGATGTCGGTAGCGACGGGAGATTTTCGCCTACGGTAGTTCGACCAAGATTAAGGATCGGATTCAGAATTACAACAGTGGGAAATGAGAGACCGCAGTTATCGTGAGGGAAGTGAGAAATGGAGTCGACGTATTTCATGGGGCTTGGATGAGCGGAGCTCCTGAGGATGAATGGCAGACGCGGTACCGTATTCAGATGAGCCGGTAGGGGAGAGATTCTTGGATGAGGCTCATAATACTCCTGCCAAAGGTGACACCCGGTAGTACAAAGATGTATCGCGTGACTTGAGGTTGACGATTGGGTGGCCAGAATGAAGAGAGAGATCGCAGAAGTTTGCGGGCAAAGCGCTCGATGTCATCAGTGAAGGCCGAGCATAGACATCCTCAAGGGTTTATTGCTGCGCACCTTCCTATTCCTGAAATGACACGTGGGAGAATATCACCATGGACTTCTGCTTGGGGCTTCCAAGGATGTGGAGGCGACATGATGGGATTTAAAGGGACAGGATAGTATCAAGTCGGCTCATTTCTACCCATCGATGTACGATGGGCCCGAGAGACCAGCGGCATTTATGTGGATCGACGCGAGTCAGCATCGGGTTCCGTGTCGACATTTCTGACCGCCACGCTAGATTCACTTCGGTGTTCCGAGGGGTCGTGGACGACCGGGGACTGTAGTGGAGTTGAGTATATCTTTTTCATCCCTGCATCGATGGGCAATCCGAGAGGACGACACGGACATTGGAGGATATGCAAAGCCATGCTTTTGAACATCTCCGAATTGGGATTTACGAGTTGCCTAAGATAGTTCGCTTACAACAACAGCTTCCATGCTAGTATCAGATGGCACCATTTGAGGCATTGTATAGGTGGAGATGTCGACCTACTTTGTCGGAACGAGGTGAGAGGAAAGTTTACGGCTCAGCCGGGTCGGTAGTTCAAGCAGGAAATGGATCAGCCGGAAGAAAGATTCGAGGACACCAAACTCAAGATCGGTTGTAGAACATCTTTCTCCCCATCATTCTTCGAAAGTTATGCAAGAAATTTCAAGTCTCTTCGAGATTTCTTGGGTTTCACATAGTTGACTTTAGCTGACTTTTCCATAATTGAATTTTAAGTGATAAATTTTAGTTGGTTATGGGTTTTGTGGACGTATATAGCTTACTTAATTCGTGATTTTAGATCGCTTGAGGACGCATGGTCGAAAGTTGACTTTTAGGTTTTCTGCTGACTTTTACATGTGGATATTTTTATAAGACTTCAAATGTGTAGGAGGTTATATTGGGAATCTTTTATTATAGTTGTTGATGTTCAATCGTGATTTAAATTGATTAAAGTGGAATTATGTTCAAAAAAGCGCATTCCTAATTTGAAGATAATTGATATTTCGGAGCATAAAGTTGTTAATTACGGACCTCGCCGATTAATTAAAATGACTTATAAGTTGATTGGTAAATGACAAGCACAGATGAAATTTTAGCGGGGATCGATTGGGTTGTGTCCACGATTATAATTCGATAGTTTGGTCCGCCGTTGCATCAAGTAGATAGCTTCTCCCAGTTAGCCGTTATGTATCTTTCCGTAACGCCGGGTATATAGTAATAGGTCTCTGATTATAATTTGTGGGTGTTGTTTAGGCGTTGATCGTGAAAGGCGCTACTCTCGATTGTCTTTCGCGGTTGCTCATGGTAGTTAGCGTAGCGGAAGCATTTATCTCACTCGGTGTTACTTTTAAGTACTTTACTTGATTCTACATACATGTTATCAGGTTATGATTATGAGAATGATGATAAGCATGTAATTGTTGTGTTATGTGATTGTGTTTCTCGTGGCGCTTGAAGATTGCCGAGGTAAGTAACAAAATTGAACTCCCAACTTATATTTCTCGACTCCGTGGCCTCGACGGCACTATTATATTACGTGGCCTTTCAAGACTTTTGATATTACCAGGCCTCACGGGCGATCGTGATTGATTTACTTATCAGGGATGTTTTAGTCAGGTGTTGTAATACCTGCTTGGGGAGTAGAGAAGCCGTTTGGGTTATGCATGAGTTCGAGGCCTGAAGTATCGTGCGAATTCTACAAATTGATTACTGTGGATTAGGTGACCTCCTTTCCTCGTGATACGCGACACTATTGGCCTTATAGTACTTAGTGTATGTTGGCGTTGTCTTATACTTAGTGTATATGCTGTGTGCCTTATAATCGTGTATAAGCCGTGTGCCTTATAATCGTGTGTGTATGCGCGGTGTGCCTTATAATCGCTGTATAAGTCCGGCGTGCCTTATAATGTATGAGCAGCGTGCCTTATACTTAGTGTATGGAGCGCGTGTCTTGTACTTTGTGTATGAGGCGGTTTTGGCCTTATACGCGGTATGTTGTCGGGTGATTATCGATTAGTCCATTCCTCGCGTGTAGACGGATCGAGCATACGCATTACTGTAGGCTGATATACCGTGGGGCGGCGCAGAGATGGTGCTCACGACTAGAGTTTAGTCGCTGGCTGAAGTCTCGATGTCTTTCTAGAATCGTGTGTTTACCGAAACCTCTAAGATATCTCTATGTATTACGATGACTTTTGGGATTACGCGACCTCGATTAGATAGTCCCGGATATATGTGTATTTCATTCACGCTATCATTATATTTATCGCTCCTCGCTCCTCGCATTTTACGAGTTCACCCCGTGTTAAGTTTCACTAAGCTTTGCGGCTTACACCCCTTTCGCATTGGGCGACATTTATTTGTGCTGTGTCGACAAAGGGCAGCTTGAGCTAAAGAGGTCAAGCTTGAGAGTTTTGTTCGAGCGGCTAAAGGAAGATCGGGGCTACAGAGATGTATTACCCATTCCGCAAATAACGCTAGACAAGGCTAAAGGTGGCGCAGGATATGTTTGATAAGATTTGATTGGTACTACTCATACTATCAAGACGCATTCTTTCATCCTATAAAGTTAACTCCATTGTTGTCAAGGTTTGACCTCGGGGTATCTTGTGATGGGCGAATCTAATCGGAAGCCAGCCGAAGACGCTGAATATGACAAAACGCGCTTGAAAAGACCCGGTGGTAGTTCAGGATAAATAGTCCATCAAATTCCATTAACGCATCGAATTCCTGCAGTTTCGGGCGGGCGTTATGCATTTGCATCGTGAGCAAAGCCATCCGAACTGGAATCCAAGGCGCGGCGCAGCTGACACCTCTCGAGGCCGCAGAGCTACCTCAATCTCACACGGATTTTCAGACGGCCTTTGGACAAGCACAGGCTTCAACAAGGACGTTGAGTATTTAAGGGGAGGTTGTAATACCCATTCACAAAATGTGTATGCGTGTGTAATGTGCGTGTCTGCGCGGCAAGGACATGTTTGACAAGATTGATTGGTACTACTCATACCACCAAGATGCATCTTCTTTTTTCGAAGCTCATCCTATAAGCAACTCCATTGTTGTCGCGCTTTTGACCCGGGAATTTAGGGACGGGTGACCCACCGGGAAGTTTTCTCAAATGAGCACGCGAGCGAGGACAAAACGCTACGGGTTAACTGCAGTAGCTCAAGGCGAGGCTACCCATCAAATCTAATAACGCATCGACCGCAAAGTTCAAGTGTATGCTACAGAGGATCCTCGCTACCGATTTTTGATGCTGTTGTCAATCGCTTTGATTGTTGTATTTCCTTTTGAAACTTTAGCCTTGTCGGCCGTCATTATTTTGTATTCGGATACAATATGTATCATCTTTGTAGCCTCGCCGGGCATTACTTTTATTTTGGGATACGTTGTGTATATATTTATGGGTTGGTTTCTGCTTCGAGACAAATTAATGGATTATAAATTTTAAAACTGCTTTGATTTGGGGAAACTTTAATTGGTGATCACATTTTTGGATGAAACGAATCAGAGCTTTAACCCGAGTCGCCCATTTGCCAGCGACTGTTCCGGATTTTAATGACTTCACCAAGGCGGCCGAACACTGGCGGGTCAAGCACCTCTTTTCATTCTATTAATATATATATATATATATATATATATATATATATATATATATGCAAGAAATAAATCACATAGCATGGATTTAATAAATATATATTAAAAGGAAAGGAAATAAATCATGAATCAATTTAATATCCAAGCGATAAGATATATATATATATATAATCAAAATTAATTGATACATATATATAAAATGTGTCCAATAATTATTATAATAATTATTTTATGCATATATAACAATATAAATACTTGCAAGTAATTATATTTATTATATATTCAATAACTAGATAATTATTATTATGATCATCCTTTTAATAAATAAATAACTAAAAGGTTGATTATTAAAAAGGATAATTGAATTAAATTAAATCATCTTAAATTGGGTAATCAAGAATTCTCATTATTTAATACGTGATTTTTATTCATAAAACTCCGAAATTGAATTCACCTATAATTTGAAAACCTAAAAGTAGGGTTTAAACGATCGGGCTTTTTGCAAAAACCCCTACCGCACGTTATATTTACGAATCGGACTATCATACACCCCTACCTATACTGCCACCCTCACTCCTAGAGGTGAGGAACTTTAGCTTTCTAACTCCGCTGGAAACACCCCGAAGGTAACCGGACGCGCCCGAAAGCTCCCTTTCGCATAAGGCAAGATGTTCGATTTTTCAGAATTAATTTCTAGTTTAACGCTTTAATTCAACCTTTTCAAAAAAATATTTTGAAGGCTTTAAAATACTAAAAAATTCTGTTTTCACATCAAACAATTTTCATAATTCCTTAAACTTATCTACTTGTAATTTTGAAAAAGTATATTATGAAATTAATTATGCAATTTCTTAATTAAAGCTTATAACCTAGAAAAATACATAATAAATACTCAAAAAATTCAACAAATTCCAAATTTTCAGTGAGAACTTCTCTGTTAAATATAGTTTCTGTAAAAATTTATTATTATTAAAATTTTTGTGTTTAATCCTTTTAAATATAATTAAATTTTAATTAACCAATTAAAAACATCAGAAACCGTTTTAAAATTAAAAACAATTATACTAATTACTCAAAAATGTAATTTTGATGTACTTGAATATATGAACACATCTATAAATATATATGGCATAAAAATTCATAATATATATTTATACATAAATATATAAACATAAATTTTTACATAAATTCATAAAACATGATTTAAAAATTTTCTAGATCGATTTTATACAAATTAAACTTGCTCTTGATGCCACTAATGGAAAAATATGCATATTTCGAATAAAACTTTAAACAAATAGCATACCAGGATCAATTTAATTGTTATAATCATCAGATCTAAATAATATATTACAATATATTAATATCAGAAACTTACAAAGGTAACGGAAGCGAAATCACCAACAATTCCTTCACGAAACTGAATTCAATCTGTGTAGCACCAATACAAGTACACTTCTGGGCTTCGATCCACACCAGAGGGTTGAATCCTATATTTGAGTCTCGCTTAGAACACAACAGAGTCCGCTAGAAACTACAATTTTTGAACTCGCAGTTCGCCATTTCGGTAGGAAGCCGGTGAATTTTTGTTCTTCAACCTGCCGTGTTTTTTGTCTTGTATGGTTAACCTAATAAAACGATATAAATAGTCTATCATTAATTAAACTCTAAGACCAACCGAATAGTTAATGAAATAGTTGTTTTATTTAAACTAAACTCAAGTTAAGCAAAATACTACTAACTAGTTATATTTACAAACTAAACCACTATTTAATTAATTAAACTATCGGGCTACCAATCTCGAGTTCATCCAAATAATATTTTACATTATCAATCTAAAATTTCATTGAGAATTATTTGATTACAATCACTTTAAATTTACCAAATAGGCTTAATTTCACATGAAATATAATTCAACATCATTGTATATGTGCGACATTATGGGCTCGTATATCAAGAAATGTATAATAATATGATTGACCATTATTATTATTATAATGATTATGCATGGGATTCAGCACCACATAATTCGGTATTATCACGAGAACCCGATTAAGACTTTCAATTACTATTATCTAACACTTAGTTTTAGTAATCAAATTTAATTAACCTCAGAATGAATTGTTACAACAATTGTCGCAGCCGGGCATAATTTATTGAAACCAATATTCATTTATTTCCAACAAGACCGTCATGTACACACACTCAAATAAATGTCGAACTAAATCAATGATTTTCAAGCACCTCCCATGCCACGAGATGTCTGGGAACCTTCCCAAAGTAGTCATATGAAGATTGGGAATAAATAGTTCTTTACGTTAAAAAGTTGACCACGCAAACACTTGGACCCAAATCTAAGAAATGTTATTTTATTGGTTATTCAAAAGAAACCAAAGGGCATTATTTTCATCTCACGCATGAAAATAATGGCTCTGTCTCCCAAACCCATTTTCTTGGAGTAAGAAATACTTAACCAAGAGATATAAAAAGCGAGAACTGAAGTCCTGCTCAAGATAGCCAAGTGAAGTCAACGCTTGAGAACGTGACTCCATTCACCTCAGAGGTGAGCCTCCTCTATATAGAAGAAGTTCAACTTCGATCCACAAAAATCACGACGTGTCTAACCGGTACTCACAAGCATCTCTCAAGTTGATCGGATAGAACTCTCAAGAACCCGGAGCAGTCGCATTTGGCACCTTTCTTAATTGAATGGGCGAGCCTTCTCTCGTATGAAGAAGTCTTGAAAGAGCAATGTCGATGAATGGCTATAGCCATGAAATCGAGATAGATTCAACGCATTAAAACGATATTTGGACATTTGATGATCTACCCGGGCGTGATATACCTATCGAGCGCAAATGGGTTTTTAAACGCAACCGGATGCAAGATGGAAATATCCATGTTTATAAGGCTAGACTTAGACATAGGTTTCAAAAAAAAATTCAAGAAATTGATTATGATGAAACCTTCTCCTAGCTATAAAGTTTAAACTATCTCGGATTATCTTAGCTTATCGCCGCCATTATAATGGAGTCCGGCATACGCTGAATGCAGTTAGCATTCTTTAACGGGAATCTAAGAGGAAGTGTACATGACCCACCCCATGAGACGGCATTACTTTTAGCCATTTCGATTATTCTACAAATGAGGCTGATGACAAAAAGAGGTGTGTTCCCATGACAGCTATGATTCATCATGTATGCCATGTTATGTACACGCCCGCACGCATCGTGACGCCTGAGCGTAGTCAAGCCATTCACAATCATGACCAGAAAAAGTCATTAGACCGGCAGCGAAGGCCATATTTAAGTACTTACAAAGGACTAAAGCATATGTTATCAGATAAGATTGGATACTGAAGTTATTGATGTATGTTACACCGATGCTTCCAAACCGATGAGACGATAGTCGATCTCAATCTCGTTATGTATTTTTCCTGAACGGTGGTGCAAGGTTCGGTGCAAGAGCAAAGCAAGACACCGTGAGTTAACTCAAATTAGAAGTCGAGTACATTGCGCCTTCGAA
Source organism: Lithospermum erythrorhizon (assembly GCA_019722365.1). NCBI lineage: Eukaryota > Viridiplantae > Streptophyta > Magnoliopsida > Boraginales > Boraginaceae > Lithospermum > Lithospermum erythrorhizon. The sequence continues at coordinate 65,978 of JADFUC010000922.1, read as the reverse complement.
GCTCCGGCGGAAGCTGGATCAAGAAATTCTCATGAGCGAACTTGGACTAGTACCAAGATTGGCGACGTGGAGTTATATTGTGATGACATTTGGACCAATAGCTTAAGCTAAGGAACTAAGATCACATCACAACCAAGCATGTACTCGGCATCATCTTATCCTGAGATAACCGATGTAGAGACATAGAATATGTAAGAAGTATCTACGATAATATAGCAAACTCTCAATCAAAGCACTACTCAAAGCAAGCATGCATAAGCACATGTATAGTACTTCGGTCTTTAACGATACGCTTGAGTGGTCTTTAGTCTTAGTGAGAGCTACTTTTCTTTATAAATTTCTGTCAAATAATTATAAGACAACGCTGAATTTTATGCTTCCAAAATTCAATAATATATATCGCTTGTTTTCAACCTATGATCTATATATATGTATATAATGTGTATGTATATATGTATCATTACTATGAGTAATGAAATTATTTCATTTGCACAAAGTTTTCTAGGAGAGGCCCCTGGAGTCGGCGACTCAAACAAGAAACCCTGCCTAATGTGTTTAGAAAAATGATGATATCAGGGTCCTTAATCGGTGTTCACTATTGTCTAATCATGTTTCTTGATCGGGCGGAGAACTCTTACTCCAATCAATCACATAGTATAACGCTTGAAACTGCTCCAACCACGATACTGCTAGACATCAATCGGGCCACGACAACTTAAGATCAGATTTGTGTCCTAATGGCTTCTCATAGAACTTATGCGTTAAATGGCGATTCTAGACCTAAGTGACCCGATTTCAATTAACAGAGTAATGTACTTTGACTGTGTCTAAACGCTTTTCTCAATCGAGGATTATAACCGACTTGAAGTTTTAGCACATAAGTAAACAAGTAGAAATCTTGTACACGAGATGAAATTCGCATAAACAAGATATAATCTGCTTAAATTTCCTGTGCCTCGAGAACCGATGGTGATTTGTTACAACCTCGCGATCGGACTCGTATCACATCACTTCATACATCTAAGAAAAGTTCAAGGCAAGTATGGTGACACATATCTTACCATAGCTTGACTGGTTGAAATCGCGGTGCCTAGGATCGTCGATGTAATCTATTAGTAAATAATCGCCAATGGCAAGTGGGAGTGTTGGAAATATGAGATGTTAGATTCCTAAATATATGTTCGTTGAACAATTAAATTGTACAATCGATTATTACATTTAAAGTTATAAGTTCGTATATATGTTCACTATGGACAATTGACATATTAGGATATTCGACAGCGACACTGTGGATTATGATGGCTTACTAGAGTCCGCAATCATTATATTCTGCGGATGTTTGGTTAACATAAATCCATATATGGCCTTTGTCAATCGAGCTCGTGAGGTCACACACATAAACGGTAAATCAAGTCATACGTATTATAACCTCCGGGGTTTAAAAGGAACTATAAGAAAATATTGGGGCAAATTCCAATTGTTAGAAAATATCTCATATAGCCGACTTTTAGAGGAGGAGAAAGGAGGTGGACGTTTTTATCACAACACTTTTGGAGCCTAAATTTTTTTACCTTGAAAGCCTATATAAAGTGGGCGCTGGGCGTGGATGTTTCATTTGCAAATCATTTTGGCTTTTGTAAAAAGCGAAAGGAAAAACTCTCTTCCCTTTCCTCGGGTCGAAAGTAAGATGAGGAGAATTCCCTTTGGAATTTTCTTCCGTCTCTTCCTTAGTTCAATTTTTTAAAGCAACTCTAGTAATGACTGCGGAAGGGCTTGCTCACTCGTTGGTGTGGACTATTCTTAGAGACAATCGAAGGATTATTTGTAGTCTCCCATATATTCTACCGCAAATCCCTAAAGATGCGCATTAACACTTGTATATTATTATTTTTATAAACTTCTGCATAAATCCTCGAATTCGGGTTTAGATAAATGTTATTTTAACTCAAAACCCAACATGAAGCTTCCTATATGATCGGGTGGCAACCCCTACGGAGGCTCTAAGAACTACAAAAGGCGGAAACAAAAGCGAGGAAAGCGAACGATCAAGTGGTTCAACGAAGCAAGAGTTCTGTGGGAGGGAAGTACCTTCTTAGAAGCGGGACCCTGTAACCTCATCTTCCTATGATGAGTCAAGCCACCACCACTAGCTCAAAGACGTCAAGGCGTGAGCCCGCCATGCAAGGTTCAGAAAAATGTTATCCCGATAGTTAAAAGAGACAATTGTAAGAAAAGTGTGGAAACTCATCGATACACACTACTGAACTACAAAGCATCCACAAACTATCACGGCCTTGAAGGAAAGGCATGTAATGCCTTGCCCCGTGCCTGACGCCCGAGGTTAGAATCATCCAAACTTAGACACCGCAGGTCACCAATCGACGGATGACTAAATTTAAAAGACATCTGTCTTCGAAATAACCCAAAACACCTTTATAAGGCATACAAGAATAGTTTTAAGAAAAGAATCCATCGTGGTATTCCTAACCACAGAATAGCAACCAATGTACAACATATCTCCTCATTACAAAAGTATCAAATACGCAACGTCAAAAATCCCAAAATAATAATAATATAGACAACCGAACTACAATCCAAATAAAATAATGACCGTGATTTATCAACCGCCACTCCGCCGCCACCTAAGATCTAAAGCACTATCAATTCGAACAAGCTCAAGCATTTTAACAAAGACCACTGGTCAACCTAGCAATGAAATTAAGCGCCCATATCGGTTAGGGTATAAGTTGCAAAGCTTAGTGAATATATATCTCAAGAATCAAATTAACCCCCAAACACGCAACGTAAAATTAACGTAGTCGAGTATCGCATACAATAAATAAGTAGTACATAATATTATTCAACTTAAGATCTTAATACGAAGTCATTAGCAATTTCATTATCATTTTCGTATGTTCATAAATTCGTCACTGTCATAAACATTCCAAATAACGGAAATCGATTTACAACATACGCATATTTCCCAAGAAAGATCAGACAATACGTAATGAACCACTCTAATTTACCCTATCAACCGGAGGCGACGACATCACAACTCAACAACTAATCAAACCAAGTCCACAACCCCGATGAACTATAATACTAATACTCAATCACAACTAAACCACTCCAACCAACTCAACAACTCTATCAACTCAACAACTCAATCAACTCAACAACTCAATCAACTCAATATAAATATGGATTTCTACAACTAATGCGCATATAATCAACCTCAACCTGCATGAGGGAGGAACTTATGCCCGTCGACATAAGCTGTCACCGAATCGTAACGAGGTACGAAGCAAATACACCCCCTTATACCGAAGTATAAGGTAAATACCGGATAATACAACTCAACATACATCATCAACTTCATGCACCTATCCAATACGACTCGATATCACCTCAAAACACTATACTTAATTCATGAAACCACGCACGACCCAACAACTCAACCAACAATTCATATTCAACATACAATTAACACAAATCATACACATACACATATCCGCAATCAAGTAGTTAATCAACACCCGTGAGATAAATACTCACCTTGGCTAGCAATGAAACTACGCCTCGCCTATTAGTCCACGTGTCTCTTCCCACGCTCAACGCCTAATCAAAACACCCGAGAGATATAATTACTACTTACTACCATATTAATAACTCTATTTAGTTATCTATCCAACTTAACAACCGTTTTAGTTACCAATTATAACTTAAGGTAAAAAGATTACTATGCGTTTAAATTGACTAATAAAACGATAAACTGAGCATCACATTTCCCAAACCCAATCGGCCATCACTCCCTCCAAACACTAACACTTTAAACAACTTCTATTCAACCCAAAATCGACTTTTTTAAACCAATATATCCATCATTAACCACCTAAATTCCAAATACCCAAAATACTACTCACTTTACCCAACTAATCTTAACATAATCTCCACCAACCACATAAAAGTCACAACTTAAACTCCAAAACATCTCTACAATGTCCATTAACATACTTTTGCAACTAAAATATGATTTGGGAAAAGTCAACCTAAAAGTCAACTATAAACTTTCACACATTTCAACCAATAAAATCAATCATAACCACTTACTTACAATATCCAAATTACATGTAACATTCTACCATATAAAGTCTTAAACCCCAAACTAAAAAGGTCAACAAAAAGTCAAACATCATAAATAGTCAACTAAAGTTCAAACTAGTTAGATTTGAAGGTTAAAAACATACCTTAGATGATTAAGAGATGAAGAACAAGAGATATGGAGGAGTTTTAACAAGATTTCTCACTCAAGTAAATTGAAAAAAATCAAGGGGAGGTTGGGGTATGGGTTTCGCCCCAAGCAAGGAATGAAAGGATTTGGATAATGATGAAATGGTTAAGTGGAGGTAGGTGGGAGATATTTCTAGATTAGTGCAAGGTCTCGTTTGGTTTTCGGTTTAGTTTCTCATCTCGGTTTAATAACACAACTCGAACATAAACTTAACTTCTACCCCAAATAATATTATAATAATGCACATAAGGAATGGGTTATTACAAGGCATATATGGTCTTCACTCTTTCATCTCCCCGCGCCACATACCATCAAGTTTTCCACTATGTCCATTGAGGAGTTATCGCTTCCAAAGTAACGCCGAAGACTTTACACGATAAATAATTATTAGTCTCAATATCATATGATAATTTAGACAAAAAAAATGCATGAAAATTACCTCGCATTTGCCGCAGTGTGGTGGCGGGATTGACAAAGAATTGGGATCCCAAAATCATGCACTGGATTACCACCCTAACATGACTACGCCTCCTAAACCACGGTATTAGCAATCATCGTAGCCTTTGCTTAGCTAACTAAAGGCCCCAACCGACAGTACTGCTCTCTATTTATCCTAATCCTACTAATTTGACTCATTACACCTATAAACTTCTTGTTTGATTTGGGGAGCTGACTACATAACTTACACCGTGGGTCGAATACGTGGTCTGGGTATCGCTTGAACACGTCCAAACTATCTGGACACTCTGATAGGCATATACGCTTCATTAACTTCTAAGAAGCGTATACACCCATTATAGTATGAGATGGGCAGAATCTCATACGATTCACCATAAGTGATTTCAATTCACCGACTATTAAACTACATAAAAATACAATAAACAAACATAAAAACTCAAACAAGGATTAAACTTATACGGGTAGCTTTCCCAAATTATCTAACATCTGCTGGTACTTCTTCAATTCCTCGGGTTCTCTCTAGGTCGATACAATGTTCGACCATGTCGCAACTCTCGGAGTCCTGGGCATCCAACTAGCTTTCACGCCGCCGGAACGGCAGGGAAGTACTTATATATCTAGCTCAGAAATTAATTAAATATTCTAGAATTCTAGGGAAGTACTCCATCTCTTATGTCATACTATATATATGAAATCAATATGTTATTTCATATAAAATACTTCTAAAATAAATAAATTATTTCATACCAACTACATGAAAACTGTATTTCCACACACGACGGAGAATACTATAGTCACTTCTTGTACATTAACATGCGACGGCATTACATTAAATTCATAAACAAATTTATCACATTTACAAACTACATAAAGTTATTAAAAAATGCTTGAAAAATTACTGGTAGTAAAAGTTCTGCTAATGGTATATGAGGAGATTTAATGAAGGCCTCTTGCCCCTAATGCCGGTTAGCGTATGCCCATCGGGCAAAAAGTCGAGGAAGATTACTTGTCGTATCCAATATCAGTTGGAGCACAAAGATAAGCATGGATTAATCGACATAAAATAAATGTATTTTATCCATGTATACCGACAAGTTACTCCAATCTTTTGTAGAAGACACACGACAAATAGGTACGCATGGAAATCCAATATCTTCTTCATTTCACGCATTTATATGGGCGAAATAGCATAATACTGCATGTACTATGTGTGATGCACACTACGAGACTTGCCGCGTCTCAGATGAGGTTCAAGATACACTGCCAAGTAATGCTTATATGACATAGCATAATATTATCATGCATTGCGCTGTTACAAGATCAAACTTGATATGTGCGTGGTATGAAACGGGTATATCTCTCTCATGTAATATGCATAAAACAATATGTTTCCTCATCTAACTGCATTTAAACAACATAAACCTTACATGTAATGTGTCTCGAAACAACGAACTCAGATGACATAATCTTAATATTACATTGACTATTTAATATATAAATTGTAAGGTTAGAAAGTGTGAAAAAATAATAGACCGAAAAAGCTTTGAAGCTCATTATCATGCACATTTGAAAAACCGTGGTTCCAAAAGGTAACAAAATAATGGATATACAAATCATCAAGATTAAGGCATCTATTGAGCAATTAAAAAGAAAAATTCCTCTTGACATGAGAAAATTTCATTTGTATAGAGACATATTGGATCGGTGTCACGCTGGTTTTGGATATTATTATACTCGAGGTAGTTCCCGATTAAAAAACAGAGTTATCATAACTTTAGTCAAATTGTGGTTTTTATTATAGACGCACACAATGAATCTCGTGGTCAGCGAGATTGCCTTCTACTTAAAAACTCTAGGGGATTCATCAAACTTTTCTTTATTTAATAATTTTCGAAGAAGTTGGACATTCAAATAGATCACAAATTCAACCGAGGAAGGAATTCGCAAGAATAAATTTAGATGCGTGAATGACTACGTATGGGCTCCACTTCCTCTCCAAAGATAACTTTTTAAGACAATTACTGACGGTTGTATCCAGAGTCGGCTGATGTTTCGTAGCTGCGAACATCTTTCAAAGGCAAATCTCCCACGACATAGTTGTAATCAAGATTATCACGATATTTCTTTACAACTTCATATGTCGTGGATAACGATTTTTCCATACCAAAGACTTTTATCACGGGCTAAGCATACTAGAGTGCAAATAATTGATGATGCCTTATAGAGCAAGTGATGGACAAATACAATACAATGCATGCGAGAATAAATAGACCATAGGATCTAATGTTGTACCATTGATTAATGTAAAAATTTAATCTTGTTCTAATTCATTTGGTTATCGGATCAACAACATCCAAAGGTTTATTTCCTAACTATTATGTTTGATATATCGCATACGAGATGAACTGTGAATTCACAGCTCTAGGTCGTACGCCCCCTGTGTCGCATTTCTAAGGTTACAATCGCCCAAAATTGGGATACCGCAGTCACCAATCGATGGACGACTCAAATTTAAAAGACACTTGTCCCGAAACAACTCAATAAAACAATATGCAATGCATAAAACAATTTTTAAGAAAAAATCAATCGTGGTATTCCTACCACGTAAGAGCAACCACAATACAACACATCTAAGTATAAAAATCAATATACAAATCAGAATCCCAAACAACAACTATATAGACATCCGAATCCATAACCCAACAAAATAATGAGACTTAGGATCAATCGCCACTCCGCCGCCTCACCTAAGCTCTAAAAACACAATCACCCGAACTAGCCCTGAGACGAACAACACCACCTCGCCAACCTAGCAAACGAAATTGCCTCCAATAGAGAATAGTGTAAGTCGCTAAGCTTAGTGAATATATATATCTCAAGAATGAAATTAACCTCCAATCACGCATAGTGTACCAAGGTAGTTGATATCGCATACAATAGATAAGTAGTACATAATATTATTCAACTTATGATCTTAATATAAAGTCATTGGCAATTTCATTATCATTTCGTATATTCATAAATTCGCTTTCACCAAGATGACATTCCAAAATAATGACAATCAACAATAACATTCGCATATTTCAAGAAAGAATCGCAATAATACTTAAATAATCACTCACTCTATCAACTCCGACAATGACGACATCACAACTCGCCAACAGCCTAATCAACTCAGCAACACAATCAACTCAACAACTTTATCAACTCAACAACTCAACAACTTTATCAACTCAACAACTCAACAACTCAACAACTTTATCAACTCAACAACTCAAACAACTCAATATAAGTCCGGATTTCTACAACTAATGCGCATATAATCAACCTCAACCTGCAGGGAGAAACTTATGCCCGTCGACATAAGCTATCACCGAATCGTAACGAGGTACGAAGCAAAAACACCGCACTTATACCGAGGTATAAGGCAAATACCGGATAATACAACTCAACAAACACCATCAACTCATATACAACTCTTCCTAATACGACTCAACATCACCTCAAAACACCTATACGACTCATGAGACCACAGACACAACCCAACAACTCAACCCACAATGCATATTCAACATATAATTTAACACAAAATCACATACATACACATACACATATCCGTAATCAAGTAGTTAATCAACACCCGTGAGATAGATACTCACCTTTGGCTAAGAAATACGCTTCGCCTAATTAGTCCACGTGCCTCTTCCCACGCCAATGCCTAATCAAAACACCGTAGATATAATTACTATTTGCTACCATATTAATAACTCTATTTAGTAATCCATCCCAACTTAACAACCGGCTTTTGGTTACCAATTATAACTTAAGGTGAAAGATTACTACGCCGAAAGAACCGACTAATAAAACAACATATTCGAGCATCACATTCCCTAACCCAATTTGCCATCACCCTCCAAACACTAACACTTTAAACAACTTCTATTCAACCCAAAATCAACTTTTCTAAACCAATATATCCATCATTAACCACCCAAATCTAAAAACCCCAATACTACTCACTTACCCAAACTAAAAATTTCACAATCTCTACTAACCACACAAAAAGTCACAACCCATACTCCAAAACATCTCCATTAAAGTCCATTAACATATTTTTGAAACTAAAAAGTTTGATTTGAAAAAGTCAAATCCTTAAGTCAACTATAAACTCTACACTTTTCAACCACTAAAATCAACCATAATCACTCAACTCCGTCATTATTCAAGCTTAGATGTAACATTCCTACCATTTCAGTCTTAAATCCTAAATCTCAAAAGTCACCAAAAAGTCAAACTCATACAAACGGTCAACTATAGCTCAAAATGTCAAGATTTGAAGATAAAATCATACCTTAGATGATCGGGCAGATGAAAGAATAAGATTATGGAGTGAATTGCAACAAGATTCCACCAAGAAAATGAAAAAAATCGCAAGATTGGGGGTTTTTAAAGGATTTCGGCCTCTAGGAGAAAAAAGGGATATTTGGGATTTTTGATGATGATGAATAGTAACACGATTTGGTGCAAGATATTTCTAGAGTCGTGCAAGATCTCGCTCGGTTCAGTTTCTCTCTCGGTTTAACAACACAACTCGAACATAAACTTAACCTCTAGCCCCAACTAATTTTATAATAATGCACATATCGAACGGGTTATTACATGAACACATTGTTTCATATTCTACACATGGGTATTGGATCACATTTCATATTTTCCACATGAGAGAAGTTCATTTTTTAATGTGGGACTTCGCAAATAGTGATATTATTATATATGAAACACAATAAATGAGTATGTTATTTCATGTACTATAATGCCAAGGTTATCATATATCATATGAGTTATACGAGATAATAGCTTTGACTCTCGTTTGATACATGAAAGCGTTTCTTTTTTATGAAGTTAAATGAGAGTTTTTGGAATTATATATAAAGGACAGACTTGATATTATGGATGCTTGTAAGAAATATTCCTTACGTGTAGGTTCCACCTGACTACAATAGTTAGTTGCTGCATATTTTGAATTTCGTGTATTGACATTTTGTCATTTTAAATGATTGTCGTAGTCGGAAAAAGAATTAGGCCGGCTTCAATAACCCAAAAATTTATGGAGTAAAGAATCGCCACCTTGACTTATATGTGGTCTCAAAAATGAAAATACAAACTGAAAGAGGAAGAATATTGTATTTGTTATAGGTTCAGACTTGATTATGTCATCCTGTTTTTCCATTAAGTATTACTCGAACAAAGTAGTTGACACAATCATCAATTGCATTAGGGGTTTGTGCGCGTATGTCCACTTGTCTTGCTTACATGACTCATACTCCCACCTATAAATTATTGAGCCATTACATTTTCATGGAACTAATACTTAGATATTGACGACACTCATCAATGAATTTTATTGATTGTATAATATAATGGAGGACGTTCAAGTCCCGATTTTATCTTAATGTCAATTGGATCTCTTACATTGCCTCATTAGGTGTCTTAGTTTTATATCCCCATCAATATATTGATCATTATAATGAAAATTTCTCATCTCATTATAATTTATCATTTACTTTATCAATGTAATTTTTTACATTGAAGTTAAATTTTTTACTAACATCTTTGTTTTGTCTCACAATATTCCTATTTCATTGAAGTTGATCTCTCTCATAGAAAATAGTAAAATCAATTAGTATCTTAATAAAGTTCTTTTGAGTTAGATGAACAATTGAATTGAAACGGAGGAAGTATTAGTTAATAATTGAATCATTTATCATAAAATCAAATATGTTATTAGTTATTATACCTTTATATTTTATAACTTGTAATTTCTAGTTAAAACGAAAAATAACAAAAGTCAGTAGTGATTCTATTATAATTAAAATCTAATAACTTATTGATTATTATAACCTTCCATTTTATAATTGATTATACCATTCTATTTTATGGTAAAATAATTAGAAGATAGTGATTCTATTCTTTTAAATGTGAATGGTCAAATGGCTAAAAGTATATATGGTAAATTATGCCATCCAATTAAATGTTTACTTCGAGATAATGTCGAATATTGCATCAAAATCATTATAAATGAATATTTTATTTTATCATTATAAATGATTCCATGATAAACATTAGCAACACTATTCAAAGTTTTAGCTATATTGAGAAGTTTTATGTTTTTTACTTCATCCCTTGAATTACTTGAAATGATTTGATAATATCAAATTTAATTAGAATATTAATTTCCTAATACCAGAAATTTACAGCATTTATTTATATTATTAAACATAATTCAAGATTATGAATATATTTAGGGTTAATCTCACGTTCGATCATATACGTTTGAAAATATTAACCATTAGATCACACATTTTTCAAAATGATCCGTTCAATCATACATGTTTCAAAAAGTGTCTCACTTGGTCATTCCGTCAAAATGGACGTTAAGTTTGACACTTTTTTGGCAAATTGATACTCGTAAAATTGTCCAATACTTATTTTTTAGATAACTTCTCAATTTCAAATAAAACTTCAATTCAAATATTTATCTCATCCAAATATTAATCTCATTTGAAAATTTTATTAAAACTAATCTCATCAAAATTATTTGCCCCGAAATTTTAATAAAATCGTAAAATTATCTCAAGAATTAGTGTTGAGCAATTTTACCCTGTCAATTTGAAGCAAAAAGTAAAACAAACTAGTAATTTTTCCACAATATCATGTTTGACTAATCATATGTACAATATTTATTGATTACAACTTTTAACTTAGTTTAAGCCTTTTGGACTGTACATTAGTAATAATAATTATAATTCATGTTCAAAATATTTTTATTTTTTTACTATCTCATTATTTCTCTATTTTATAACTAAATAATTTAAGTTTTTAGTTATAAAAGATCTGCTAAAGTGTTTTTTTATAAATGTTAACTATTAGTCCAACACATGTATTTTTATAATGTGAACTATTAGGCCAATACTCTTTTTTAAATAAATGATTTTTCTTGTTTACCTGAGTCTAATTTTAAATGAACTTTGATGCGAAACTGAAGCATGTTGGGTCTATTAGTTTTAAGGTTGAGCCAAACCGAAAATTGAGACGAAGTCTGAACGTTTTTCGAGTCAAACCCGACCTTTTAAGAAGATTGGTACAGTTTCACCTATTTACATCAGTATCATGTAATGATCATATTATGAATATGAGTTACTTTTTTAAGCAATTGAAAAGCTTAAATTTTTTAAATAAACAAAATTTGAAGTCAAAGCATAATGCATACACAGTATGAGCTTTATTTTATATTATAATTTCGAACTAATGAAACAAAGAAAAAAGAAATAATAATGTGAGCTAGCAAAAAACCTCATTAAGTCGGACATGAGTTGTTTAACTTGAGTAGAAGTTTAGATTTCAAAATACAATTATGAAAATAATTCTCCGTAATAAAAAATTTTTAATAACAAGACTTATTAATCTACTCTATTAGAGATAATTCTTTAGGAATAAATCGGTAAAAATATTGTCAAATACAACCTTGTTAAGAAAGTTAACAATAATTACTTAATTAATGAAACTCATAATAGTAAAGGTAATATGAGATTACATTATACAGGGAAGAAATATGAATCATTATGAAGAAAATATTAGTATAATTTTCATAATAGATTGTAAATTTCGAATGATTTGATAGTCATAGGAGTCCTTAACAAAAACTTTTAGGATTTTATTTTTCTACCAATAAAAAATTATTATAAGAAAGATAATTTAAAATTTAATAGTGTGAAAAAGGAAGAAACATACTCATACTTTTATAAGTGACGTATTTTGGTGGTTTGGGAACCCTGGCCCATCCTACAAATCATATGTCTATATTATTAGTATTATCACTAAAGTTCAAATATTCCCTCCGTTTCATATTATGTGATCATTGAGCCAAAAAGTACTTTATTAAAGAGGTAGGAAATATCACTATTATACCATCCATAATATATATAATTACTCCCAAAATCAAAAACAAACTCTAAATCAAAATCAATTATTAGGGTAAAAAATGAGAATAGATGAGTTCAAATGTTCATTGAATTACAAACTAATCAACTATTAAAAAAATTACTTTATGCTATACAATGACATATTATGAAACGGATATAGTATGAAACATCACAAGTATTTAAGACAACAAAAAAAGAACTTACGAACGAGAAGCGTATCTTTTTCGCTTTATGTAGTCCTTATCGCTGTACATTTTTTACTAAATGATAAGGTCTCATAAAATGACAACACGATAACGTAGTCTAGTCTAGAAACCTAACAGAGTACCGAAAAAAAAATCTAAACTACATCATGGAAAAGGGCTAACGAGAGCCAAGGCGGTGGATAATGTAAGCCAATGCATCTCCATCAATCCATCATGATTCCCAATATGTCACGGTGTGAGCAACATCGTTGATATTCGGTAGTGTGCTGAAATTGTACCTCCATATGATTTGCCAAATAAAAGATATCTCCAACTATCAATTGAAGCTCATTTGGAATCTTATGGTCCTTTTGCAAATATTGCACCAATTGTTTGCAATCACTCTCCATTATAAATTTGTGCGAGTGATTCTGCCATGCAAATTCAAGTTCCTCTCATAACTAGACATTCCGCAGTCAGGGACTCTGTCATATAAAAATTGTTGTATCTTCCGCTAAATTTTTATAATAAGAAGAAATATAATTCGACTATCCGAAAAATCAGAATTAAGTTTTATCAAGAATTTCATTAGGGAATTCTCAAGCAAAAATCAATAATTTTATTTTTTAGGAATAATATTACTTTTTTCAATATTATGACCTAAAAATCTTATCTTGGTTTGACATATAGATATTTTTTACTTAAATATGACTAATCCGTTCTAGATTATAATTTTTCTAAATATATCTAAATGTTTAAAATAACTTTCAATAGTTTTTGAGAAAACTAAAATATCATCAATATAAAACATTATAGAATCTCAACAAGAAATGAAAATATCATTCATGATTTTTAAAATTCGTATGAATATTCTTAAGGCCAAAAGTGCATAAAATTACACCTATAAGGTCCAAAGTGGCATATTAAAAAGTCGCTTTTACATCTATCGATTTATTAATCTAAATTTGCCAATATCCAAATTTTAAATTAAATTTGAAAAATATAATTAAATCCTCATATAACCTATCTAGTAAATCGTTTTTATTGAAAATTGGATGTCTAAATCCATTTTAACACCTTATTAAGGGGTTTATAATTTATTACTAATCTAGGGGCTCCTCTTTCTTGTTCTGAATGTTTATCAACATAAAAGGCCGTACAAGACCAAGGGGATTGGGAAGGACATATAAGTTTTTTATTTAGTAAGGATTCAATTTATTTTTTACACGCTTCTAAATATTTTCTAATTCATTCCATGTCTAGCCTTAAAGGGAATACTACTATCTTAAAATTATCTTCATAAGGAAGTTCAACAATATGTTTCTTTGTAAAAACCAAGAATCTAATTCGTTAATAAATAAACTAAAATATGAGATTTTAAATTTATTTCCGTGAATTTGGAACCTACCAAAAATTTCATGTTCATAAATGTTAACGTTTCAAGCTAAGGTTTGCATAAATTAAAACGAGGTATCGATCGACAAATGTTCGGTTATACACCGATCATTATCACCCAACCCCAAACTTTAATCCATTCAATAAGCTCCAAACAAAACCCAAAAGCTCATTCCAAAGGTCTTCCTCACCGCGACTTAGCCAAGCAGAGAACTCTCACTTTTTTCGCTTTCTTCTTCTTCAAATTTCTCCTCCATCTTCTCGCTCTTCGACCTCAAATTTTTTGAGAGCTTCCTCTCTCATCGCCCCGCTGCTTTAAGGTAAAAAAGGTCTGATCTTGTTGAATATTTTCGGGGAGATCGCCCGGAAGTTGACTTTTGTTGACTTTTGATATTTTAAATTTTATTGCTCCAATTGATTCTTTGCTGTAGATTAGTTGTTCTTGGATTGAAATATGGTGTTTGATGTGAAATTTTGGGTATTTTTAGGCGCTTGACTTTGAATTTTTGTGTTGACTTTTGGATTTTTGGACTTAATTATTGAATATAATTATTATCTAGGCCTAAATTGTAATATAGTGATTAATAAATGACGATATTTCTAAAAAGTAGAAAAGTCAATAAGTATAAGAATTGACTTCGCGATCGTGGAGTTGACTTTGCAAAATGTGCGGTTAATGTAAATGTTAGGACCATTATCGTGATTGTTTCTGGATACAAATATGAATTATAAGTGTTTGGGAACAAATAGATTGGAATTAATCGTAGTGGATTTTGGGTAGTAAAATCTAACTTAGGGATTAGGTTGAGAGTCATAGTTAAATTGATCGAAAAGGTTGAAATTGGAATTATTGAAATTATCCTGTGACATAATAGTCAATTTAATTTAATTCAACCCTCGAGGGCTTAATTTAATTGAGGTGGTCGCTTACATTCTTTCTATCCCAAAAGTATTTGCATGGTCACTACATATTTCTAAAACTTAATTGGTTAGAAATGTTTTTAATCTTATCATGTAATTTAGGATTTTATAATTTTCTTTAATGGTAAAAATACACTCTCTACTTTTAAGGAAATTCTAATTGATTTTTTTTTAGCTACGATTCTATCATAAATTTCATGGAGTCTTTAAAAGGCTTTGTAGTAAATTTTAGTACAATAGATTGTTTATTATAAGTTCCAATAATGCCATTCTTATCAACATTTACAAAAGGATAAATTTTTGTTATAAATGATGATCCAAGTATGACTTGGTTGGAAATATTTTTTACCAGTAAAAACTAGCTGCAATACTTTTGTTATCAGAAAATCGGTAATCTTAATTCGCTAATTAATAAATTTAAAATGATTATTAAATTGATTAACGAAAAATTCTGAAACCACTTATATTTTATGTACGATAAATGCTAAGTTTGGGTATTTATACCTAAGGTGCTTGAATGGTGAGGCGTCAGCCAACTAAACGGTCGGGGTCTCATCCGAATAAGCTCGCTTCCTCTCATCTTTTCTCCCACTTACCAAACAACCCCTTACAAACAAAACCAAAACAAAACAAAAAAAAGAAAAAAGAAAATCCTTATCTCTCTCCTTCCCCTAAATGAACCCTCCCTCTTGAAAATTCTTTTCTCCGATTCTCCATTTCCCGCAAGCTTTCGAATTCAAATTTCTTGAGAGTTTCCTCATCATCCTTCTTCAATTCATGCAAAAAGGCCGAACTTTTGTGTATTTCTAGGTTTCGATCAGTTGACTTTTGTTGACTTTGGGTTTTCGATTTTTATTAAGCTTCAATTGATTTTTCTGGGCTTTAAATTAGTTGTTCTGAAAGTTGAAATTACGCCGCTTGACGAGAAATTTGTGACGCTTGTGTGGACGCTGACTTTTTGGGAATTTAGCTTGACTTCTCGGATTTTTGGGGTTATTATTGTATGTACTATTGTTCAGGCCAAAATTATAGTATAAAAGATTATAATAATCGATTTTAGGGGTAGAAAGTGTCGGTGCTGGGCTGACTTTTTGGGTTGACTTGCCTGACTTGGTCAAATGTGTTAAATGATATAGCTATGTTCTTGGATCCTTATTATAGTTGTTTAGAGGTGAAATTGTGGTTTAAAGGTCATTTGGATGAATATATGTTGGAATTATTTTTATTAGTTTCGGTAGTAGTTGGATTTCGGGGATTAGAGGTCATAGGAAACGGGTTTAATTAGTTGAAAAGTTAATAAACGGGATCGATTAGAATTGTTTAAGCGTGTTAGTAATCAAGAAGCGAAGGCCGAAAGTTTAGAGCTCGATTTTCAGGAAATTTTATCGCTTAGTTTATCGTTGAAGCTTAACTAGAATATTTCAAATTTAAAGCGACTAATGGGTACTAAAAGTCGCTTAAAAGATAATTTATAAATCTAAAATTAGTAGTAATTGTACTTTGGTGTTTCGTTTAGACTCGAACGGGAAAGCCATGGATCGACGATCGGCATCCGCGCCAGCCGTACTAGCCAAGTGGAGATTATCACCGCTTGATAACATTATTTATGCTTGATGGTTGTACGTAAATTGACGCGTGATTATGTATCTGTTATGAATCTCTATCTCGTTAGTATAATTGTGAATTTGTGGGAATGTCGAGTTGTTTGATGGTCGCGGTTAGATACATTACGGTAGTAATGCTCTATATGGAATCGCTGACTTCAGGTATATTATGGCCGCTTGCGCTGAGAATGTCAGGCGATTTTTGTCGTTGTTCTATCTGGCCGCGCTTAGTTGACGACGCTGCTGAGTCGCGCGTGGTGTGTGTTTGTTATGGTTGCGCTGTCGCGTGACGTTAGTCGCCGGTCTCGTTATATCGTTATTGCTATAACTATCAGACAGAACTTATGTGTTTTGCTCGCCGACATATGGCATGCTATCTCCGGGTATATCGGGTAGAATAACGTAAAGCCGAGTCCTTTTAAAATGTGTAAATGTTACTTACGGTTACTACTATCGATTATGAATAATTAGTTATTCTTTTTACCTTATATATACGTATACTCTATCGCTTATGTTTTTATTCTTTGTTGTGTATCTCATTCGGATGCTGCAAGCTTACCATCCCAAAGCGATACGCTTCACTAAGCTGCCGAGCTTATCCCTTCCAACCTCCGGGAGATTGGATGTGTGCCCTTGGTGGAAGCCGTTGAGTTCGCGGAGTGTCCGTGATTTTACTGAAGTAGACGTGGATCCTCGGCAAATTACCTTATTCTCACGCATTTTTCTTATGTACTGATTTAATTTTGTTTTGGCATTGAAAATGTATTAACTATTTTATGGAGTATTCGGTTTTGGAATTATTACGGTTGCATTTGATTGTTTAGACGATGCCATCACGGTTAAAACTCCGTATGAAAATATTTTGATCTTTTCGAATCATTTCTACTTTTATCAAACTATGTCTACGCTGGCGTATTCCTCAGATTCATGTTGGTAAAAGTGCGCGCGGAAGTATTCGGAGCGTATCTCTATCGAAAGTGTGTTTTGTACGATTTGGTTGTATCAGGCGGTTATGTGCTACTTTGAAACCATATGTGGTTTGTCATACTGTATGACATTGTATGTGTGTGCTTTGTGATGCCGAGACGATGCGGGTGTTCAAGGCGAAATGAAAAGGATGATTTATTATATATAAGCCGTTGGCGGCGCTCGAAGGCGAATGGCCAAAAGGGACGAATTGTTATATCTAGGTTGCTGGGTTGGGCGCTCGCGCGAAGCCCGCCGAAAAGGATGAATCATATATATTGGCGCGTCATGTGCTTGGCTTTTGGTATTCATTAATTGTGATTTTATATTAATGTGTCGGGTGAATTTAGTTTGCTCGTGATGCGGAAATATGGCCTGTGGTTACGTGAAGTCGAGTTCTCAGATTTGTGTGCGTTTATTTCCCGATGAGTATCCTGCTATGATGCCTTGAATAGATGATATTTTCTCAGATTATATTTGTGTAACTCGTATTTACCCATCCTATCAAGTATGACCGATGTATATATATATATATATGTATGTATTTATCTCGTACTGTATGCTTCATTCGGATATGGGTAAGTTACCATCCGGGCGATCCGTTTCACTAAGCCGCCGAGCCTTACTCCCCTTTCCCACCTTCAAAGTTGACAGTGCCTTGGCTAGCCAAAGCCGCGAAAATCCGTGACTCTTTTAGGCGGTAGGCGGTGGCTGATCTCGGCAAATTCTCTCTTTTTTCATTACTTTGATCTAGACGCTTTTCTACTTTTGATTTGGAGACGTTGGAATTTGTAATATATTTTGTGATTTGATCGCTATGGACGTGTTATGTTTTGGTTTGGCTAGAATGCCACGATGGTTAAAAAAATCAGAGTGTCAATGTTTTCGCCAAACTACTTTATTCTTATCAAACTGTCAGGTTCTATAGGTTTTTAAAATGTGCTTTTTTTCGGTCAACCATCGACCGGGTGACTCGATATACGGATGATCTACCCAACTCGAGGGCGCATTTACCTCGAGGCGGTCGCGTTACAATTATGGTATCGAGCGCAGTTTCCGCGACCGTTCTGCGGGCGAGTGTGCTAATGCCTAAAAATTTTTGTAAAATTTCTTTGCGGTCAGCGAGTCTTTGGCGAGTCTAAATTATTTTTATTTTCTTTCCGTGAGACTGCCTCGAGGACGCCACCGATAGCTGAGTTGCGCAGACGAATCGCTGACCCGTTAGGGGTAGAAAAGCTTCTGTGGGTGTAGGCGAGACTAGCGCTGGTAGGCGATGGCCGAAGAGGCTTCAGTAAATCTGCAGGTGCTAGTGGGCGTAGCTCGCGAGCTAGAGGAAGTGGGGGCAAGCGAGGAGCCGAGCGTGACCAACCGGTCCCCAGAGGTACAATCTCTGCAGGAGTCGTGAGTATGAGGATTTTGGAGTAGGCAGCTGAGTGACGCATGCCCCAGCACTGACCTGAAGAAATGCACTCCAAGAGGCGTGAGACTGCACTGTATTACTAGACGCTTCCCTCGAAGAAGTGACCACCGAGTTTCTCAGAGCGCCGCGACACCGGAGGTTGCGATCGAATTCTGAGGCATTAGAGAATAAGTTTGAACCGACGGGCTTAGGGATGAGCTTGAAGCGTGAAGTTTACGCGCATCAAATGGGTTTCCAAGTGGGAAATTTGGGGAGTCAAGGAACCATGTCCATAAAGATTTGGCTGGATGGGGTGAAATGCCGATCACTTGGGCTGTATTCGGGGAACTTTAGGGTGCACTTTTGTTTGAGAGTCATATGTACGCGATTGGAGAGGGACCCGGTTCAGACGCAGTTATGGAGCAGGCATCAAATACGGGTAATGGCGAGGCTTGGGCCGAATTTCAGGTTGTTTGATTCCGGGAGTGTACCCCAATCGAACCGGCAGAGGATCGCTGGCTCAGCTGGGCCGAGATTACGCATTCGAGAGACCGCTCTTTGTTCACTTACACCCGCCACCAAATAGAACGCAGCTGCTACAGCGAGTAGGACATAAGAGAATCCAGCGAAAAGCAGAGGAGGCCCTGATGTGACCGGAGCTATAGGCCATACCGATGTGGGATTTCGAGGAAGCAAGAAGACCAGGCGTAGTCATTTCAACAAGACCATCCGCTCGACTGCATTTTCAGGGGCTTTCACGCTTACCTCCTACTGAAGGTTTCATGGGCGGTATTTCGGGTGCCCGCCGATGTACGTGTTCAAGTATTATCGTGCGCAATGGGCACAAGGCGAGAGATTGTCGCCACTGCAGGTGACGTGTTTTTCCCATGTCGCCACCGCATTTTCGCTAACGACCCCTTCGTATTGGTTCGTGCAGTAGCAACGGGCCTGGGCCGGCTACCGCCTGGGAGAGGTGGATCTCGTGGTAATGGGCGCCGGGTTCGAGGACGACAGAGTCAGTACGAGGGTTTGGTGGTAGATCGACGGGTGTAGTGTAGCAAGAGTGCGCTGAGTCACGGCAGAGGATGCATCAACGCAATAATGCTACAGTTATGAGTGCACGGAGGGTTCCGAATGGTGACGTGTACCTATCTTACATGGTCTTGATGCTCGCGTATTGTTTGATTCTGGAGCCACACACTCTTTATATCTCTGAATTTTGCTAAAAGTTGTCTTTTGAATTACTTAACATCTAAGTAGTACCTTTCGATAATAATGACACCGCTGGGGAGGTCGGTTGAGGTAATTGAGGTTTATAGAAATTGTCCCTTAAGTGTTGATAATCATGTATTGGAAGTAGACCTGTTACTCTTTGAGTTAGTGGACTTTGACTTGATCTTGGGAATGGACTGGTTGGGGAAACACCATGCTGTAATAAATTGTCATCGTAAGGGAGATTGCTACTAGCCCGCAGCTCCGAAAGTTACAGCTGTGGGGATGAGAGTGTTGTCGCCTTGTGTGATCTCGTGTTAGAAGCTCGTAGTTAATGAACAAGGGATGCATCGTATTTGGGTTACGTGAACGGACTTTGAAGAAAGACGAGCCTCACCGAGAACATCCGATCGCGAGAATTCGAGGACGTTAAGCTCGAAGGATTTGCTGCACCCGAATGTAGAGATTGAATTTTCGATTGTAGTGGTACCGAACCGCACCCGATATCTATGGCACCGCATGTAATGGCCCAAAGAAAGTTAAAGGAGTTGGAACACGCAGTCAGCAGGAGTCGCTTGTAGAAGCGGGTTTATCAAAGCCGAAGTTATTCTCCCTCGGGGTTCTCCCGCTTTGTTCGTGAAAAGAAGGATGGGACTAAGTGAGGCTTGTATTGATTAATCGCGCTGAACAAAGTGACTATTAGAACCGCACTACAAGGATTGACGATCTGGACCACTGAAGACGCGAGGTTTTTTCAAAAATTGATTTCCAGGTCCGATATCACCACTGAGAATTAAGGAAGAGGATATATCAAAAATCGCTGCTTTCTGCATAAGATGGCACTATGAGTTCTTGGTGATGCCGCTTAGTTGACAAATGCACCAACAAATTTTCATGGACCTCGATGAATCGTGTTTTTCGAGTTCTGGATAAGTTCGCTAAGCGTGTTTATCACGACATCTTAATTTATTCTAAGAGCGGTACTGAACACAAGAGCATTTAAGTTGGGCTGAAGTCTTACGTGAACGGTTGTACGCAAAGTTTTCAAAGTGTGAATTTTGGTTGGGAAGGCGCAGTTTGGCCAAGTGTTATCTCGGCGAGGGTAAAGAAGCGACTCCACAAAAGGCGGAAGACATTTAATCGAGAGTCTTCAAGCCGCTTAATCGGTAAGTTTCTTGGGTTTACCGGTATGTAAGATTCATACAAGATTTTTCGCTGATTGTCGTCCATGTACTGCTGACTGTAGCGGAGTACCATTCGCTTGGGGCGCAAGAGTGTGACGCTCCTGCTTCAATGAGTCAAGAGATTGACTACGCACCAGCTGGCTGACACTACCATCGTGGAACGGCGGGTAATGTGTGGCCAGCCGATGCCACATCGTAAGGTTAGTTGCGATTGATGCGTAATGGAAGGTGATTGCATATGCATTCGAAGCCAATTGAATCATGAGAAGAATTATCATCTCTACCCATGACTTGGAGTTAGCTTTATTGTTTTTGCCTTTGAAAATTTGGAGGCCATCATCATAAGTTAAATGCCAGATATTTACAGACCACAAGAGTTTGAAGTATATCACCACCCAAAGAGAGTTGAATTTGAGACAACGAAGATGGACAGAGTTTCTGAGTGACTACGATCTGACGATTGAATATCATCCGGGAAAGAAATGTACAAGTGACGCCTTGAGCCGGTGCGAAGCCAAGGAGCCAAAGCAGTGAGTCGCTGCATTGGGTGTATCAGGTTGAGGTGATGGGCCTTGTTGGCTTATATAGTATGAAGGTGAGACCAAGGTTAAGCATAAAATAGGGAGATGCAAAGGAAGATGAGAAAGTGCGAGGCCTAGTTCAGAGGCTTAACGGTGAGTAAATCGGGAGCTACGCCGCGACGATTTGCCCTACTTGAGTGTGGAATGAGCGGTTGCGCCCCCACTCTCACCGACCTAAAAGGAGATCTGGATGAGGCTCACAATGCCTCATATAGTATGCATCCGGGAGTACAAAAATACCAAATTTAAGGGAGAACTATCAGGTCGGGACGAAGAAGAAATTCTGTGATTTTGTGAAGAAAAGCTGCTTGATTTGTCAACAGTCAAGATCGACCATAAGCCTTCCGGGTTACCCAACCGTTACCGATACCTGAGTGGACGTGGGAGAAAATCACCATGGACTTTGTGTTTGGGCTTCCGAGAACCTCGTAAAAAGAAATGATGGAATTTGGGTAATCAGGATGTATCTATCTAAGACCGCCATTTTCTACCTATAAAGCAAACCGACGGGCCTGGCAGGTTGGCCAAGATGTATGTAGACCAAGTGGTGAGACTACATGGGGTGCCAGAGAGTATTGTTTCGGATAGGGATGCAAGGTTCACTTCGAGGTTTTGGGGAGGCTTCCAGGAGGCGTTAGTGGACGGCGTCCAAATGAGTATCAAGGCTTCATCCTCAAACGGACGTGGTTATCCGAGTAACGATTCGACGCTGGAGGACACGCCGGTAGCCAGGTGTTGAAGCCCGGTGTTGGGATGAGGAGTTGCCGAAAATGGAGTTCGCTTTATAATACCGCTTTTCAAGCTAGCATCGATGGCACCGCTCGGCTTTATATGGCCGGAGGCGAGGACTGGAGCATGCCAGAAACGGCAGGAAATAAAGATTTATGGGTCTCAGCCGTGGAGAGTACGATAGAGAGAAAAAGTGATACAACAACATTTGAGGACGGCACGATAGACAAAAGAAGTACGCTCGACGACGCCGAGTGCATTTGTTTATTCGAGGTGCTGACCGGGTATTTCAAGATATCTCCACGGGAAGCGGCGCATGGTGTTCAGAGAAGAGGGAAGTCGGGTCCCCTGCTACATTGGGCCGCTTTGAGATTTTGACAGCGGGGGCAAGTGGCCATCGCTTAGCCCGCCTAGAGAATCGAGAGATTCATGATGTGTTCCAATGTCTTGCTTCGGTGGAAGTACACGGACGCAGCCGCACATCTTCGGGAGTTTCAAATAGATGATCGGTGTAGATTTGACCTATGAGGAGGGACCGGTGAAGATCTTGGATCGGAAAGAGAAGGTGCCGAGGAACAAGGAAGTGAAATTGGTAAAAGTTTTGTGGAGAAATCATCGGTGGAGGAAGCCACGTGAGCGCGAGTGGTGATATGGTGAACTGCTACCCGCTAAATGCTCGTCCGAGGTTAATGACTGGGGTTGTTTTGATTCTTACTTTGTAGTTTGAGTTGACACTTTCGAGGACGAAATTTTTGTTAGGTGGGTAGAATGTAAAAACCGGTATCGACTCGTTAATAGAATAAACTAAAATATGAGATTTTTAATTTATTTCCGTAAATTTGGGACCCACTAAATATTTTGTGTTCTTAAATGTTTATGTTCGAAGTTAGGTGTGGAGACACCAAACGTAGAGTATCGATCGAATAAATGTTCGGTTATACACCGATTAGCTTATCGGGCCCAACCCCAACCGCTTAACTATCCAATAAGCTCAGAAACAAAACCCAAAAAGCTCTCATTCCAAGTTGTCTTCCTCGCTGACCAGCCAAGAGAGAGCTCTCAAAATTTTCGTTTCTTCTTCTTCAATTTTCTCCTCCATCTCTCAAGCTTTGGACCTCAAATTTTTTGGAGAGCTTCCCCTCATCGTCCTCGCCGCTTTTATTGGTAAAAAAGGTTCGATCTTTATTGAATATTTAGAGATTCCCAGTTCACTTTTTGTCACTTTTTGATATTTTGAATTTTATTGCTCCAATTGATTCTTGGGTTATAGGTTAGTTATTCTGGGATTGAAATATGATGTTTTATGTGAAATTTTGGGTATTTGAAGGGCTTGACTTTTGAATTTTTGGCCGATTGATTTTTGATGAATTATTGAATATAATTATTATCTAGGCCTAAATTGTAATATAGGATTAATAATGATCGATTTGGGGGGTAGAAAATAAGAGTAGTGAATTGACTTCGGTGACAGTCGACTAAAATGCTGGGAACAAATAGGGCCGGAATTAATCGTGAATGATTTCTTTGGGTAAGAAACCAATTCAGGGATTATGGTTGGCTGAGAGTCATAGTTAAATTGATCGAAAGGTCAAATTGGAATTATTGGAATTATTTGGAAATGTTGGGAGTTTGAATAGGATATAGGCCGATTATCGAATTTAGTCCGGGTAGCGAGGGTTGTCATCGAAATTGTTATTGAAACATAACTGGTAATCTTTACGTAAACTGTAAATTTATAACTGAAATGGGTTAAAAAGTCTGGTATTTAAATTAGATGTGCTGTCAAATGGTTACGAACAGATCTATTTTTGTAATGTGTCTCTGCTCGCACTGACGCGAATGCGAGGATCGATTGATCGCTGGGCGCTAGCTGGGTACTGGGCCTATGTGGGGATTTATCACTCGCTTGTTAACTTATTTATGTTTGGGGCTACAGATGGTAAATTGATTGTGAAATGTATCTCAGTATTATGTACTCAATCAGGTGTATAGCGCGTACCGTAAAATTGCCGACTAGATGATGGTGGCCAAGGTTGATAGTAGACATGCTTTTGAGCATAATTATGTTGTAGTGTACTTTTGAGAGTATGTCTTACGCTGAAGCAGATTCCCCTCGTATTCATGTCGAGTAAAAAGTGCGCAAGTGAAGTATCTCGATTGTGATTCTGCTGAAAGTGTGTTTTGTACGACGGTTGTATCGCGTGGTGTTATAGGTGTTACTTTGAAACTATTATGTGTTTGTTGGGCAAAGGTATGACATTGTAATGGGTGCCGGTGGATGCTGGTGATGACGCAAGTGCTTCAGTATGAAATGAAAAGGATGATTTATTATATATGTCGTTGCTGCGTTTCGGGGCGCTTACCGGCCGAAAATGATGAATTGTTATATCTATGTTGTTGTTGTGTCAAGGGCGGAAATTCTCAAGCAGGGAAAAGGATGAATTGCTATATATTATGTGTCATGTGTCATTTTTGTATTCATTGTGATTGTGATATTAAATCGTTGCGGAAACACGCTTAACAAGGTAATGATTATCCGAGAATAGTAAACATGTCATTGTCAGATGATTATGTGTCATTCATTTGTGCGAGCCAGATACGATTATGTGATTGTATTTATGGCGTTGAAGATTTGTTTCGTGGTGGGGTACAGTTTCAACTCTCAACTTACGCTTCTTTGTGTTCTGTGGCCTTGTCGGCATTGCGGTGTTCCGGCCTCGTTTCAAGACTTCGTATTTCCTCGTATTTCGGCCGGCGGTTCACGATTGATTTTTGATTGTGAGACGCTTTTAGCCGTGCGCTTGGGTATCATTGGGAATAGAGTAGTTAGTTGTTTGGAGTGCGCCTGGTTGAGTTATAAGGACTTTGAGACTTTGAGTATTAGGATATGACCTCATAGTCGATGATTGTGGCTAAAGTGACTCTCCTTCCTTCCGTGATATGTGTGATCAGATTGCCTTTATACTTCGGTATAAGGCGGGTTTGGCCTTATACTTTGGTATAAGAGCGTGTGATTATCTATGACCCTTTCTGTGTGCATTTGTTGAAGCCGTCTTATACTACGGTATAAGAGTTGTTTATTAAATATCGTCCATTCCCGCAGTAGACCTGACTGTTATACGCGCATTGTGAGGTTGGTATAGCTGCGGAGATACGGTAGATAAATTTTTGGTGACTGGGAAGTTATAGTCGTTGGTTGAAGTCCGTGTGATTTGGCCCTCGGGTGATCAGGTGCCTTATTAGGTTGTCCTCGGTATATACATATTTATTCAAATTGATTACTATATCTATCACCTGCCTCAAGCCAGATGGCTTAAGTTTCACCCCTGTGTTAAGTTTTTACTAAGCTTTGCGGCTTACACCTCTATTCGCTTTGGGCGGCATTTCATTTGTGCCAGGTTGACAGCCGGGCAGTTGAGTCGGGAGGCTGTTTGAGAGTTTTATTCCGAGTGGCTGACGCAGCATCGGGTGGCCGAGATCCGCCGCCTCCGCTTTGTCAGGCCGCCAACGCCGATACAAGAATGTTCGTGATAATTTGGTTGCTCGTATATATGTTCGATTATATAGTAATGTTCGTATTAGGAGACTCGATATGACACTAGGGGTTATGATGGCTTACTAGGGTCCGCTCATAATATATATACTAACATACAATGTTCGGTTAACATTTATTAGTATATGGCTTTTGTCAATGGAGCCTAATAGGTCACATACATATAACGAAATCAATATATAATTCGATTATAAACTTCGGAGTTTAAAAATAAAACTGATAATTAACGGGGTACGATTTCTCGACAAATCTTACCCCACTTGGGCCAAGGCTTAACCGCGAGTATGAGGAAGTGGTTCCGGAATCTTCTTTAGAAGAATTCCGTAATGACTTTTTGAAAGGTGAAAGAGTTTCACCACATTCCTTTCGAAGCCTAAAAACTAGGAATTTTGAGTACATATAAAGAAGCCACCTTTTGGAAAAAGAGAATTATTCATTCACTTTGATATTCAATTTTGTGAAAGCGCAGTTCTCTCTCTTTCCCCTTTTAAGGACTAGTAGGCGCGGAAAAATCTCTTTGGATTTTCCAACTGAAATTAGCGCTTTATTTTAAAGGAGTTCTTGTAAAACTCACGGAGGGAGTTGTTCGCCGTTGATGTAGACAACCTTAGAGGCATTCTTTTTAGACGCCGCCAAGGTCTTCATCGTATTGCTCACCGCTATTTTTCTCGATATATTCCAAGAACGGCATTTCTTTTCGCTCTTTAATTATTGTTTATACAACTGGTAGTAATCATGAGATTCATATCCATAGTATTATTAGAATATTATTATACGTTAGAAACACCAACACTATATAAAGTGATTCATGACTTAGTAGCCCTCCAATTTTTCCAATGTAGTCGCTCTCTTTGTCCGAGCTTGCCCAAAAGAATTTCGCCATTACACTATTCAAAGTATCGCGATCCCCTTTGCAATGTAGTGTCAATTCATGATATAATTTGGAATAGCTATGGTAAGTTCTTTGATTAAGACTTCCTTTCCCACAGGTAAATAATCTTCCTTCCATCTGCCTCCTCCACTCGCCTTCAGAATGTAGCTAAAAACATCTCTTTTAGATCTTCCCATTTGTGTTGGAAGGCCTAAATACTTTCCGTGATCGATGACTTCCTGTATACGCGGAATCTCCAATATCTCCTCCCTTAATGTACATTCAAAGCTCGTTATTATTATACATAGTGTATTATCGAATTGTGTAAACAATATCAGTGTGGATGCAATCCTTTAAGCCTTTAACCAAGTTGGGGCATACTTGGCTTTGATACATGAACTCTTCTTTATAATGGTTGGGTCTTAAAGCTTAGTATAATAAGTAGACGTGTCTAACGAATTGGGCTCGATCGTATGGTCCGGGGGCCCGGTCTGTTAGTTTGATTTGAGCCCGTGCTCAAACCGCAAGACCTCTTTGTACATTAATAAGTGAGGACTCATGTGGGACTTAACTATTTGGCCATCGCCCAAAAGCAAGTTCAAGCCCCCCAATATTCCCTCAGAGGCCCGGCCGTGGCCCCTGCTCGAGGCTCCCTCAAAACCCCTTTTTTAACAAAGGCTTCCACAAGCAAGATAGTGTGGAAATAGAAGACCACATCCATCAGGCCAATATTGATGCTTTATTGCTTATACTATTATGACAGTTATTTAATATTAGATAATATATGAATAAAAGTGTTATAACGGATGCGAATCTAGGATCAAAGAATTACGTAAATGATTGCGCACAAAAAGTAAATAACACCGTATCTTTAACGCTGCATCCTAACGACAGCTGTTGTGACTAATCTAATGGGCAGAAAGAACCGTAAAATTTCATCATGGGTCGGGAAGAAACAGATTACAGATTGATCAACACTTTGCTCTCACATGTGTAGATTATACACCGCATTTAATAGTTTATGGCTGTAACTATTCTATAACCCCAAAACTGTATATATAGCTTTCCTATATCAAATATTTAGTTTACAATCTCGAATCGGTTTAAAATATATTTATACCCAAAACATCCTGCCTTTAAAACCACCATGTAAAATATCCGAGGTCGGGACCATTTACAAGTCCCGACCTCCCGACGCCTGACTCGGGTCTTGATTTTGCCTGGCCGCAACTCGACTGCTCCGATCTTCCCTCGGCAAAGAATAATTCAAACTCTTTTCAAGGCATATCTCAACAAATTCCACCCCTTAATCCCCTCGTGTAATGTACCTCGACACCCACCCTATCATGTAGCTATCAAATCTCTTGTACCACTGCCTCGGAGACTGCTTCAAACCATACAAAGATTTCTTCAACCTGCAAACATAATCTTCTTTCGGGTTCCTGGAAACCATCTGGCTGGGTCATATAAATTTCTTCTTCCAACTCTCCATGTAAGAAAGTTGTCTTGACATCTAGCTGCTCGAGCTCCAAGTCCTGATGTGCAACTACAGCAAGAAGCACCCTGATAGAAGTGTGTCTAACTACAGGTGAGAATATCTCATTATAGTCAACTCCCTCCCTTTGACTGAACCCTTAGCAAACCACTTTACTTATATCAATTTCATCCTGGGTGACAACCCTTTCAAGCCAATATCCACTCTGTAAGTGACAATCTTTCTTCCTGCTGGTCTTCTAGCTAATTCTCAAGTCCGGGATTCTTTCAAGCGATTCCATTTTCTCTCCCATGAACAAGCCATTGGACCGACTCAGCACTGCCATAACTTCTTTGTAAGAAACTGGTTCATGAGGATCTACTTTCTTTTGCAACTCAGAAAGCAGTGCCAATATATCCTTTACAACCATATCTCATAGGAGTAATTCGCAATTAGCTCTTCTCGGGGCGATCAAGAGCCACATTATGATGTTCATCTCTGGGATGAAACTTCATGTTTTTTCCTCCGATCATGACCGAATGCCTACTCTCCCATCGCCATTACCAAAATCTCAAGCCCACCTACTTCCAATATCACTTTCTACTTCGTGAATCAGGTGTTGGTTGATCTAAACATCGAATTCTCATAAAATATTACATTTTCCTCGTATCAACTCGCCTCTGTGAGGATGACCAAATTTTATCCTTTTCACACTGTCACCATAGCCTACAAATATACCCTTTCTTGCTCCTGATTCTAACTTACCCTCATTCACATGATAATAAGTGGGTGCGTACCCAAAGACTCTCAATCCCAGATAATCAATAGACTTATTATACCACAATCTGGGGATTTTTCGTATCAATACTCTCAGCGAGGACCACGCTTTATCGGGGGATAGCTAGGCCGGCTGACGCTTCAGCCCAAACATTCCTCAACCCAAAGATTCGGAAAGCATACAACAAGCTCTTTTCCGTATGTTCGATTCATAATGCTCGCTGCTACACCATTCTATCGGGTATACCTAACCGCATGACGCCAAGAATATCTTCCGCCTAGCGTAACTCATCAAACTCGCATTTAACAAAATTTCGCACCATTATCAAGATGCGCAAAGACTCGAATTCTTCCCCGCTTTGATTTCCAATAAAATCTTCCAATCCTTGAAGCCGCTGAGCATCGCTCGCTTCATATCAAAGATCCAACTCATCCTTGAATAATCAATAATCGCTTATAGAAAATCCCCCGTGGACTCCTCCTAAAGATTCAACTCCCCGGCGATCTCAACAATCGGAAGTGGATGTAATCCAAGCAGTATCTTTTGTTCTATGAGTCGTTTTTGAAATTTGTTGCGATAAAATTTTCCAAAGACACGCGGCTCTCACAAAACCCCAAGTCTTTCAACTTCTACACACTAAGAAGATTGTCCCTAGCCAGAATCTACATCCCTCTCTCACTTATGTGATCAAGCCTCATATGCCACAACTTAATCATATTATCATTTTCAACAACAGAGGATGCAATAACAAAGAGATCTCGTGAGGCGTAGCACTGTAAAAAATACAACTTAATTCCCCGCTAACACCTTCTAATCACCGTAACCCCTACATTTATTACTCCACATTCACCCCTGAAACTAAATCCCTTTCTCTAGCAAACTCAAATAAATCGATTCTTAGTCATCGCTGAACATGCCTACCATCTTTTAAGGTACAAGACTTATGAGTCCTAATATTCACAAAACCCATCAAGTACTTTGTAAACACATAGAAATATTACCACCATCGACTTGCTCATAAGTCGGGGGCAAATCATTCCCCTTGCGATTTATACGATAAGATGCCTTGTGAATCGCGATCGACATCGGTGAAACATGCTGGGTTATCGAAAAACTAAATATATATCTTCCCATTTTGTACTACTCTCAAAGAATGCCAAGAAGAAGCATTGTGACGCATTAAATTGCCTCTGCCTCTTCCTAGGACAATCGGTTATCTAACGCCCTTCTCCTTACAAAAGAATGACGCATATCTCCTAGTGCTTCGACCTCGCTTGAATTGTTTATTAAAACGCCTTTTTTCCTCTTAACAAACTGACATTATTGACGACAACCTAACAAATTGAGTATCCAAACTAGAACCACTGGCGCCTATGTCTCAATTCCCTCAAGAGGAAGAAAGCATATCTAATCCTTTTCTGTATTATGTAATCTTTACCATTTGTCATAGATTCCTTAAAATTTTCATGGTTATTCAGAAGAAACTAACAAAATTAAGACAAGATTCTCATCATCAAGACAAACATCAATATTACGCAAATTTAGTAATAATATAGTATTTAGTTTATCTATGGTCTCTAAAATAAGCATCTTCCCCGCATACTAAAGTAGTCGAACTTACGTTGCTTTCAAAGAACAACTCATTGGTTGCCTTTTGGTCATATAAGCGACTTTCCAACTTAGCCCACAATCCAGTAGCGGTCTCTTGCTTAGAAACATCCGTAATACCCTGCCCCTTCTGTAGACAACAACAACGCTGGAAGGTGCCTTCTTCTCCAAGGAATCTCAATTTTCCGGAACCGGTTGAGGCAGATCCTTCTTAAAAGGAGACCAGATCCCCTCTCTCTTTAATAATGCCGTCACCTTTATTTGCCATAGACCGAAACTATTTCTCCCACTAAACTTATCTACTTCCAAACCTTACCACTCCATCGCTCTTTCGCGATCCGCATCTCGAGCTCGATACTAGTTTGTTATAAAGGATGCGAATCTAGGATCACAGAATTACGTAGCGGATTGCGCATAAAAACAAATAACACTGCATCTTTTGCCCGTGGTATCACTAACGACGTTGTGACTAATCCACTCGCAGTAAACTAGAAAACTTCACTATAACGTAAGTTAAATGCATTACGATTGAGCAACACTTACCTTAAACGCAGTGTGATTATACACCGATGAATATTTATGGCTGTAACTATTCTATAACCTTAAAACCGTAAATATATGCCTTCCTATATCGATATTTAGGCTATACGATTCAACGATTAAAAGATATTATACCTCAAAGATTCCTGCCTTTAAACCGGCACAAAATATCCGAGGTCGGGACCAAGACAAGTCCCGACCTCCTCCCGACGTTCCTCTAGACTCGGTCTTGATTTTGGTCGGGACTTGGGTCGGGGTTTGCAACCCCCGACCAAGTCCCGATCTTCTCCTGGCAGCAGCAATTCAAACTCTTTTCAAGGCATATTCAACAAAAAGCACAAGATGCATTGATAAATTATTCCTTAAATAATAAAAATCGATTAGTGATACATAATATATTATAATTTATGACAAACTATCTATTAATTAATTAAAAAGTTGTTTAATATTTAATATTCTTTGCAATATATTGACAAGTACTACCATTCGAGATTGAATGGTAAAAAACAATTCTAACAGAGCTTTATTCAAGAATAAAAGAGATAATTAGTTTTTTTATAATTTATATCCATTAATGAATGCTAATAGCAAAATATTTTACCACGTCCACACCCAACCTTAGTTATTAGATTCAAGGTCATTGAGATAGAAAGGCAATTTTGTCTTAGTGTTTAAGATCATGAATAAACTCCTTCAAATTATTCATTGACTTGTAACAATTAGCACTAAATCCCATGAACCTGTCATTCAATGCCATGATTCTCTGATTCATCCCATCTAGATCCATAGTCAACTTTGCAAATCCCTCAACTACATCATGTTCCTCAAGCCCATTGAGCCTAACACCAATCCTCCATGTGTTAACAATGTAAGCACAATTTAGAAACTGATCACCAGCAACAGGGAAACACAACATGCTTTTCCTACACTGTATTGCTTCTACAGTAGAATTCCAACCACAATGTGTGAGATAAAATCCAACAGCTTCATGCTGGAGAATTTCCATTTGTGGTGCCCATGAAACGATCTTCCCGCGTTCCTTGATCTCATCAAAATACCTTCCCGGTAAACCATCGCGCCACGATTGCCCGAGCACCCAAATGAATGGTCTTCTTGCAGCTTTTAAAGCCATAGCTAGACTTTTAACCTTGGCTTCTCCAATTGGACTCACCCAACTTCCGAACGAGACATAAACAACCGACCCTTTCAGTTGATTGTCTAGCCATTCTAAACAGCTGAAATCTTCCTCAAAGAAGTTTGCCTTTTTGCTTGTAACATGAAAGTTTATCAGATGTCCAATTGGTAAAATCCTAGGAAGATCATTATTATTGTTCTCAATGTCCGGAAAGGTGTTGGCAAGGATATGATCAAGTTTGCTAGATCGATTCAGGGTGTTGATCCAAAACTTAAATCTTGCAGTTCTTGTTGATGGAGATCCAATTAACCATGGTAGATGTTCTGTACAGATTTTAGGTTGACCAGGTGCATGTGACAGACTATGTATAGGACCTTCCTGGAGTGGTAGACCTGCATTATGCAAGCCATATACTAAATCACTTATTATAACCTTACTAATTACGGAAAGTAATAATTTTTTTTATCGATGAAACATAAAATTACATCTCCAGTCAAGCTCTTAGTATAGGCTTGAAGTAGTATCTATACCTAATCTCAACAAAGATCAAGAACATCCACATCGATGGGATACGACAACATTAATTAATTACAATTCATGTTTGAGTTAATTGCCAAAATGAGATTGTCTGATGCTGGCACTAAATCGCATTTTCGATCTTCACAAGGCCGCCGCAGGGTTTACCCCTGTGTTTCGCATAAAAAATTGTACTTTGATCCCCAAACTAATATTTCTATTAAATCTTACCACTTGAAATCAGACTTTGGTCCTCGTGAAGTGGAACAATATTAGCTGCACTTTTGGTCCCCAAACTAACGCCACAATTAATCTCGTAATGCTTAAATTTAACGTAAACGAAGTCTCATGATCTAGTGCAACTTTTGCGCCACTTTACTTTGCCTAAACCGCTACTTTATTACTCATTCTAATCAAAGTGCAACTTGATA
This sequence comes from Lithospermum erythrorhizon, assembly GCA_019722365.1. Taxonomy (NCBI): domain Eukaryota; kingdom Viridiplantae; phylum Streptophyta; class Magnoliopsida; order Boraginales; family Boraginaceae; genus Lithospermum; species Lithospermum erythrorhizon. Next base: position 32,164 of record JADFUC010000922.1, on the reverse strand, counting down.
CCATTATCGGAGACCATTTCGACAATTTTCTCATTCATGTTTTATTTGATTATATTTAAAAGGCCTAATTTCTATTAAAAAAAATGTGGAAGTACAATTACCTAGCTATTTCTGAAATAACCTGCATCGTATAAAGATTTTTTTCTTAATATGATTTTAGTTGTCATATTGGAGCTGCTTTATAAGTTGTTAAATTTTAATGGAATAATGATAATAGGGTTGAATGATAATATATTTTGAGAATATAAATTTAATTTGTTTCGTGTTCGAATTGGGTTGTTAAACCGGTACAGGTTCAAATCAAGTGAACTAAACGACTTAAACTCCACTTAAAAGTTCCACCTGGAAGACCACTAAGTCTCATAATTTATCCTCATTTCATTAAACACAAAAATCTATCATCTTCTTCCCACCATGTACGAACTACCCCTCCCATTTCTCTTGGTTTTTTTTCATTTTCGCTAAATTCAGGAATTCCTAGCTTCAAAAATCTCGCTTTCCCCCATCTCTCTCGCTCTATCAAAGGTATGAGTTTTAATATTCAAATCTCATTATTTGAGGCTATAGTTGACCATTTACTAGTTTGACTTTTGTGTTGACTTTTGGATCTTGAATGTATTATGGTATAGAAATGTTATCTAAGTATCGCTAGTGGGATTAATGTGATTTTGAGTGATTATCAAGAAAGTGGTGTAAGTTGAGGGTTGACTTTATTGACTTTTCTTAAATTAACTTTAAATTGAAATATGAGGTTAGATGACTTTTAATATAGTTGTTTGGGTATAGAATTATTGGTTTGGATATGATAGGTGTAGATTGGCCGAGAAAGTTGGGGAAAGTTCGTATAGCATTTAGTGTTTGAATTGGAGGTTGTATTTAATGAATTAATTAGTTGTCAATTGATTGTTGGATTGATTAGAATGTGCTTAAAGTGTTATTGTTGGGGTAATAAGGTGATGACCGAATATTGAGATTTTTACGGTTGGCGATTAATGTAGTTACGTTGAACGTTAGAAGTGTATACTAACCTAAAGGAGTAGACATTGCTAAGAGTTGTAAATTTAACCGTGAGACGCGGGTATAACACCTTCGCTTATATAGATGTTAAAGAGGTTATTCTACGAATGTCTTATAATGTAAAATTTCTTTAAATACGAAGTTGAGCCTCGGATTCCAGCACGAGACTTCTTGTAGTTATCATTATCGCTTCTCGGGGTTTCCGAGGTGAGTACAAGTCTCACGATGTAATTTTCATATATTATGTTATATATTTTGTACGTGTTGTCTTCGGGGACTATTCTAATACGTGTATCAGCGACTAAGGACATATTATGTAAATTTTTATTTCCGATTCATGTTAGCGAAACACCGAGGTTTTGATTGATATTAGAAATAATTGAGATTATGATTTGTATATGAGATAGTTGTGAATATGATTCATGTTATGAGATCGCTGCACAGGTCGCGCTATGCACGCTGCGACGTGTTTTGATCGCTTTGTGTGTTATTATTTTATGGATCGCGCGCACTCACCGTGAGGTTCAAAAGGCATATCATGCTGGCAAACTCGTGATTCGGGAGGTTTGTGCGATATTCACATTGAGTAGCGAGTCTCGGTCGGGAGGATGGAGGCCTCATCTCGATTATTTGGAGGGATTCCTCATATGTGTATTATTTTGGAGTGGATTCCTCATATGTGTATTATTTGTGGAGGATTCCTCATTGGATTTATTTTATATGTTGAGACTATTTCCTTAAATGAATATGCATTATTTTATGGTTATAATTCATGTGTATGCTAAGTTACGTAACATCGTATGTTATGATTCTATGCGGATAATAGATAGTTATTCATCAGGTGGCCTCGGTTAATGTAATGCCAAGATAGGTTATATATATATAAACATGAATATACGCGACGAATCAAGTCACAGAGTTTCAGATTCACCAGCCTTAATACCGATTCCCTATTTCTATGGCGATGCCATGCCCAGTCTCTAGGACCGATTCTCCTCGAGGTGGCCGAGGATCTGCTACGAGCCGCGCTGAGATCATAGGCAAGGCGGCATAAAGAAGTCCTCATCACCATAAATTCTCAGGTCGATTTGTATATTTCTAGACTTGCGTGGTTGTATTATATCAAGGGTCCGGGTTGTCACACTTTTCCTATGGGCCAGATTTCGATTTCTTCTATATCCTCGGGTCATTATTATTCGTGGATTCCGTTGTATGTTATTTTGTTGGATGCGTTGTTGGAACAATTCACGATGTATCGTAGAGTTTTACTTTGTTAATGTCGCGACGCCATATTTCGTTTATCGTATCCATCTATCGACGACTTAAGGCATGCGCTATTAACGACCGTGTACGGTGTTATTAATGACTCTGCATGCGCTATTAATTTATCTTAACCTCGTGACTACCGAATTTGTTTTTATCGTTACATTTCCTTATCGTTAACAACATTTTTTACATATATATACCTTTCGCACTAGAGTACTACTTTAATTTTACAAATTGGTCATATTCTAATTGTTTATCCATCTAATCTATATATTTTTCGCATTGTTCTTAGTTTACCTAATCCTCAATAAGCTAACATAAAGTACCATTAGGTTAAACAAGAAGTGTGGTTTGGGTCATGGGTGGTGTTCTTGGAATAGAGAAAAAAATAGAATAGTTCGTACTTCGTATTGCTCATGCTAAAAAATAAAGTATGAAAAAGCCAAATTAGTATCTTATAGTCGTATTGTGAAATAGAGGGAGTAGTCACAAACTTCGTTCTTAGAATACACTTGGTGTTTTATTTTCACATCATTTTCATTAACGGTCAAATTCGGGCTTAATTAAATTAAGATATTCACTTAATCTAAACAAACTTTTGAAACATTCGACTGCCAAAAAACAATTTTCAATCTTAATTAATAATTGCACATATATCTGATGATAGTTTAGTCTTTATTACCGCTACTTTTCTAATATCAAAAAACAATTTAATAAAACTTAAGAGACCATGCATAAATTTAAACATTTCAAAGTTCTATAATTTCAAAATTACATGGAATCAACCGTGCGTACACCATCAGTCAGCGATGGCAGAACCGCGAATCTTAGGTAAGATGCATAATCAAAGAACTAATATAAAACAAAAAATATACATATACAAATTTAAAGGGCCAACAACATAGGTTTTACATAAGAGAATGATATAATTTTATATTCATGTAGTAAAATTTGTAAAGATGTAGGGGAGGAGGGGTTGTTGACAATCGCAAATCTAATTACTTAATTTATTAAATCCTAATATCCGGGATTTGTTACCACATGATTACAATGAAAATTGAACACATGAAAAATAAGAGTTTTTTATATTTTAGCAAGATGAACTTAATTATAGTGATAAAATCAGGTTTTATCATTAATTAAAATCTAATTTTACACCTCATATAATGTTGTTGCATAAAAATAAGGTTTTCTCAATGAACGGACTCAAGAAGTGATGGACAAAAGAAAAGAAAAAACCGGTTTTAACTTATTTCACGCGAAGGAAGCGACTGCTCCAACAATTTATTTGAAATATTATTATTTTATTATTAAGTTCAAATCCATCACCTGAAGAATGTCCAGGAGGTCTAAAAATACCCCATACCGAAACCAATTCTCATACAATATTCTAACACCAACAATATTTTAAGACAAATTTCTAACATTAACAGTATCATATAGGATATTCTCTCTATGAATCCTTTGAAGTTCTATAGAATAAATTTTGTGATCTAACATAGAATAACTACCACAGAACCAGGATAGAGCCACCACACAAATAATTACAATTCAGGATCATCATTCAAAATATGATGCAACTCTAAACCCTTGAATTCAAAATTTATCAAAAGCAGGTAGAATTGCTACACAAACTCAGTAAATTCAAATCATATATATATCAACCAAAAGTTGATGAATGTTTAAATAGTGAAATTTACATATTCACATACTACAAGAAATACGCTCGTAAGACCCCTGTAGTAAAATATTCAGGACATGAAATACACTGCTAAGACCCTTTCTTGTAGAATAAATATCACGTCCCGAGATTAAGCTGTGTAGGCCCCCAAATACTTGATATAGGCGAACCTAGGTTGCTAAAAGTTTGAAACCCTCAAACTAAGGGTCCTACGCCACGACGCCTCTTGAGCTAATGCGTAGCAGGCAAATCGCTGGATGCGCTACACCGTCGAGGGACTGGAGCTTCCCTTTAAACCACTTCAATACGAGATTCTCGCCACTGCGCGACTCAACCCACACCGAATGAATGCCAGGTGTCGTACTTAGCACTCAGTTCTTTACCAATCGAGCTTATTTCCTGGCAACCTAGGTTGCTACTATCAAGCTAGACGCCTAAACACTTCAAAATGATAGCTGTAAACACTCAAAACATATCATTGAAGCCACTTCATTGAAATCGTTAGACAAGACACAAATACGCCGGACTCGAGGCCCAAATCGTTAGACAGCCCATTTCATTGAAATCGCTACTATGTGCCCATCCGCATAGATCGGATCCGTGGGAAGGGTCTAAATGCAAAAATATGCCGACTCAGAGTTCAAATAAAAAATACGTTGTCTCTGGAAACAGTGGGGCAAATTGTAAATCTCGGCAATCTCAACACATTTTATGCTCTATTTCACTTTTCTTGTTTCATATTTCACCAACCCTCCATCTACATTTCTCCTCCTTGATTTCGCCTCTTTGATTTCTCTCTAATTTCGCCGCGATTTAGATTTCCTCCGCGACAACGAAACACCTGAATGCTGTAGTCTTCTTCGTCCGAGTAGTCAGCCCATGCTTTCTGTGGATGAGCTGTTTCCCAAAAGTTAGCGTGCATTTGACCTCAGCCAGTTGGACGACGCGGCAGTTATGTGGTCGAAAGAGACTTTGTCTTCTTCCAAGGTTATTATCCCCTTTCTTGCGAGATTCATCACTGGCCTCCTCGAATATGGAAGAACTTTTCAACGGGATGCCCTAGTATCCTGCGATACTTGCAAAAGTTAGGCCCGCGGCTTCATTTGCCTCCTCGGATCTCTTTGTCTCTGGGAGTTCTATGAGCTTTGTTTTCACAGTTACCAAACATTAAGAACGCCGACTCAAGGAATGGATATTCCTTCTCTTACATCTCTATATATGTTAGGACGTTTTCTGCCTCGAGGCCGAGAACCGCCTCGGCACCTCCTTAGTTTTATAGGAGAACTTTGTTGTTTTTGAAGTCATTGCACAAGCTTCTTTCTTTTCAAGCTTGGAGGCATCTTTTGGTTTCCTTGGCTCATACTTGGCCTTTGAGTAAGAGGTTGGAGAAACAGAGAGGATGTCCCCTTTGTTTGCAACAATGTTGAGTTCCATGTTGTGAGTTATTGTTGCTGGGCTTACTGAGGTTCGGGAAGTACTCCCCGCATAATGTACCATGTGTCCCAAGTAGCGTTTGGTACATACATGTTGGATGGCCGATGACTCGAGAGTCTATATTTGCATTTCAAGTTTAGACTTCTCCATCGGTTATTTAAGCTCCAATCGGCTCTCCTTTTCATTGTTTTGTGGCGGTTAGCTCCATCATGCTAACTATCCTCTTTGCATCAAGAAGCGGTTTAGAAACTCGCTTTGTAGTCGAGAAACTCGCCTGGGCTGAGGCTCAAATACCTATGGAGGCGGTGCTCCAAGCCGTTGTACCATTAACGCATTCTTTGATGTGAGCAAATGAACTATTTGACCATTTCATCCCCTTCTCGTCCCAACATTGTCATAAAGTCCCAAACAAAGTGGGCTATATGTTGTTTGGGGGTTCCAGCCTCCATCAAGTGTTGAACTGTGGTCGATAGCCTCGGGCATTTTCAAATTGGTCTATACGGGAGGCGTAGGCTTTAGGTGTATACTTGAGGCGACTCCCATCTTCATGACCTTTTATTGCCCCCCAATATACTCCTTTCAACAGGCTGGCCAGATCATTCCATCTATTTAGAATGATAGAGTGTCTACTCCAGACTCCTCGTTGGTCCAAGTGATGAACCCGAGGTATCACGGTGGAATAGGACACGAGTTTGTCCCATTTTAGAGGTCATAGGCGCCCTATTTTTTAGAGCCGCTCGGCCGCTCTGCTCTATACCTTGATCACCTATCTTCAAGACATCTGAGCAATAGAGTCATCTTGATGTTGCATTTCTTACAACAAGTTTTCTACCATCCCTGCAAACATCTACTCTTCCAAAAGGCAATACCAAATATCACATCGGTGCGAGGAAGTCTCGCAGTCGGTGTACGAGTAAGACTCGATTGTAGATCCCAGGCGAACAGCCAGACACCACAGCTGTTTCTCGAGTCTTCCCGACACGTGATCCGCCGATGTCCTCGTGTATATTTGTCGAGAAACCTCACCGCACTACGCGCCTAGCTACTTTGTTGTGACTTGTTCTACCTCTAGAGCTCCTGGCAATATGTTGCTCGAGAAACTTCAAAGAAGGTCACTGAGGGACGCTCTCTAATTAATCCGTATTTAATGGATCGTTTTGTGGTGACTCCTTCCTCTTGTAGTATTCTTTGATACATGGAGAGGAGTTGAGATAGTCCCTTTGGAAATATCTTGATTGTCAATAGCCGATTTAAGGGTAGTCGATACCCCACTGGCGCCGCTTACTGCATCAGAATGAAAGAAGAATTTTTATTATTTATTTATAGGTACAAAATAAAAACTAACGTAGTGGTACCTAGTTGTACGTGTTTTATCAAATCGAAGAGGATCGATTGTCCAAACTATGAGTCCCTACCGCTTTGTTGATGATTTGTGAGATGCCCATTTCCCTTGACTCGACGGTCATGCTAAGAGCTCGGGTATTACCGATTCGGTACTGACTTTACTGGCTCGACTCGATTTTAGCTGGATTGGGATAAAAAAGCCTACGAAATGGATACGGTCCCAGCCTCTCGACGGATCAAGACTGTCCTGACTGATACTTGGCCCGATCCTGTGGAGCCTTAGCAACAGATTCCGTGTTAATGTATCAAATTGACTGGTCTCGGACTGACCGGTCTATGTCGACTTCGATGGACTTAATCGCACGTGTCTCAAATGCGAGTCATCACCTTTTAGTGGCATTTAAGGAATGTTCCTCGTGGAACTATATACCCTCAATAACTCATCGCTTCTTGGACTTAGTAGTTGCGCTACTTGTCTCTAGTGGAACTTGATTTCGATGTAACTCCGCTCTTTAAGTTGCGCGAGCTGACAAGAAAGAAGTGATCAAGAATGTACGCTGCTTATACCACAAACGACCTCGCCACTTGCTTGGTCAGAGCGAGACTTAGTGATATTTGATTTCACTTGGTTTTGATTTAAGCTTTGAAGCAATGTATGCTTCTAGCTCATACACAAATGCCTTAGCAACTTCTTACCGTAGCTGACGACGCACGGGCGTTGAGTATTTAAACCTTGTCGAAGGATTAATCGATCGACGTATACGGGCCTTAGCAAGATATTTTCTCTACATGGACTCCATCTATAAGGATCAATCAAACCCGAGATTTTTCAGGCGCTCATGCAAGATTTATGAATAATCGCAATTGTAGCTTATTTATGAATATTCTAAGTGTTCCGGTGAGATTCCACGACTATCGTATTTTGCTTTCTCTGGCTACGAAGAATTATTGAGTTTGTAATACCTTTTGATTTCGGGGGCGCTTATTTAGGACACCTAAAGGTGTTTAGCCACTTACGGTGTTTATGCCGATGGTTTAAAAAGATTTAACTTAGAGTAATTCTGCTGCCCCTCTATTTTCTGCCATGTGTGTTTTTGAGTATTTTCTGAATGAGAATTGGATGTCAATTTCAAAAATATAAGGGGGTATTTATAGGTTTCTAGGCTTTGAATACTTGCTTCGACGGCTTGCTCATTTACGCGATCGTTTATCATTTTGAGTAGGCATCTCGAACTGGCTGATATTTAGAATTAATTCTCTCCAATAAATCAAAATAGGCCTATGTCGATCAAGAAGGTTCCGGATTTAGGTCAAATACATTTTCATATTGATCCCGGACCTTGGAGCATTTATTTTAACCACATAACTTACAGCTCCATTTTCGATCCCTCAAACTTTGAAGCTTCAATTTTAGCTCCTATGACCGATTTTAATCCAATAAAATTGGGGATTTTAGGTTGGAACCCTAAACTTAACGAACCTTGCACTGGGACTATTTTCCCGAAATCCTTGCTCGTACGGTGGTTTCACATTAAATTTGCGCTGACGAGAACCCTAGCCACCTTTCATTTTTTAGTGGCTCGATTTAATTAATTTGATTAAGTCGCCTTTAATTTTTTTTAATTTATTTTTTAATAAATTTTCATTGTCTATAACCCTACTCACAAAACATCCTATATTTCTAGGAATCATGTTGCCAAGTGTTGAAAATATGAGACGTTGAATCTCTTACTAATATGCTCGTTGAACAATTCGATTGTACAACCAATTTACTCATTTAAGTTTAAGTTCATATATATGTTCAATTGTTTGACAATTAACATATTAGAATTAACTCGAATTGACATTAGACCATCCATAATGGGGGTGTTGAAAATTTTATTCAACTCCCATTTTACTACAATGAGGTGTTGAAAAAATTGTTTAATCCAAGTGGATTAAATTGGTAGAAAGATTTTCAACATGTTGAATTCTTAACAAGTGGGGCTAGTGGGGGCAAATTGTGGATATTGAGGAACACGCGGGCGCTACGGGTAATCGGGCCATAGTGTAAAAGTTGTGGGTTATACGAATGACGATTCAAGCGGCGTTTGAATTTTGGCTTAAAATGTAAAAATCATCAGAAATGCAAAATTCGAATGAAAGGTCAATTATTACGCGAAAGAGTATAGGCATTTACGTGAGCGAATGAAAAATAGGGTGTTGAATATTATGATCATTGTAGATAGTCTTAGTAGTCATGATGGTTTACTAGGGTGCATATGATCTCTATATTAATATAGTGTTTCGTTAACATAAATTAATATATTACTTTTGTTAATAGAGCCTAAGAGGTCACACAACAAAAATGAAATAAAATTATAATGGTATTATAACTTTCAGGGTTTAAAGCGAATCAAGCAAGAACGACAGCTAAGTCTACCATGGAATTACCCCAAATGCATTGAATCGATCCAGCAGGATGTAGTTTTGCCACTAATGTCTCACCTTGAATTGTCCATATAATTCAAGGTTTGGTGATTCAATTCATTGTTCATTATTGAGTCAACTTTTGAGAAAACACCAAAAGAAAAACTCTCCCTTCTCCATCAAGATAGTCGACCGACACAAGAGGAAGAAAAGGTTGGGCACTGATATTAAAAATAGATCCAAAACAAAGAACTTTCGCAATGAAATCAAGAATGCAAAACATTCAACCAACGCTTGTGAAAATCACAATCTCCTTAATACATATTCGTTCTCAACCCAAAAGTGCTAAGGTATTAGAAAGCCATTATCTCCCCCTCGAATATAATGGTCGAACTAACACGCCTTTAAAAGACTCTAAGAAGCCAGACGGCGAACTAAGAATAAGATTTTATAAAATAAGTTTTTATCTCATTTTTTTTTGTATAATTCAAGAGAGAAGTTGTTTTCTAAATATAGAGAGTTCAGGGTGGTTATTCATTATCTCTTAACTCTTGCAGTAGTTAAGCGACATAAAAGCCATAAGAATGCCTAAATGAGTATTTTCACCAAACGGATTTAACGCTCTACACGGCCAAAGACTAATTTTTCATACTTCAAAAAGTGAAAACATTCAAGTTCAGTTAAGACCTCCCAAGACCTCAAGGCCGCATTCCCAAATTAATTTCTTATATTATCAATTGCACCTCTAGAGGCTTAAAAATACTACTAAGCATCCTATGAGTTTGTTAAGCATGCTATGAGTTTGTTTTACTTAAATACCAACATGACCATCTATATAAAGCAATTCATGCCTTAGTAGCCCTCCTATATGGTACAAATTATACAAACAAATTTTGCATTCACTAAAAATTATGCATTCACTAAAGTTAACAAGTGTTAACAATTTCCAACAGAAAAATCATATTTTTCTTCCATCTTAAATTGATTTGTTCGCTTTAATGGTTCTACTAAAATTCAATGAAGGGTTTCATCACTCATTGGTGGAGACAATCTTAGAGGCATTCTATATTGGGTGCTCAAAGTCTCCTGTACAATTCCGCTGCATAATAATTCCAGAAGAACGGTACATATTATAACCGATTTACTCATTAAGTTTAAGTTCATATGTATGTTCAATTGTTCAATAATTAACATATAATGATTAACTCGAATTGACATTAGGGGTCATGATGACTTACTAGGGTCAGCTCACGATATATATATTAATATAGTGTTCGGTTAACATAATATATATATTACTTTTGTCAATCGAACCTAAGAGGTCGCACATGAACAACAAAATGAAATTATAATGATATTATAACTTCCCAGGTCTAATGTATAATTATAAGAAAACGACTAGGGAAAAATTCCAATTAAAGAATTACCCCAACCAGTTGGTCCTATCAAAGAAAGGGACATAGTTTTGCCACCTTGAATCTCTCACCATGAACTGTCTATATAAGTCAAGGTTTGGCGATTTAAATCATTATTCAGTATTGAGTTAACTTTGAGAAAAGACCAAAAGGAAAAAGTCTCCCTTCTCCATAAAGATAGTCGACCAACACAAGAGGAGAAAAATTATACTTTTCTTCCATCTTCAATTCTTTAGTTCGATTTCATAGTTCTATGAAAACTCAAGGAATTGTTTGATCACTCGTTGGTGTGGACACTTGTAGAGACATTCTACATTGGGTGCTCACAGTCCCCTCTATAATCCCGCTCCAAACTTATTCCAGAAGAACGGTACATACTATATAACCTTTAATTATTATTTATACAACCGAATAATGTTAACTACTTTATTATGATATAAGAAACCCATCACGATGTCCCCGAAGATTTAGAACAGGCACCCATTATAGGTCTAAGATCACAACAGGATGGCCATCAAGGAATCACTAGGATCAAGCCAAGACAATCCTTCAAGGTTTTGTATAGACACCTCATAGTTGTTTCTACACAACTTGAAAGTACGCTGTTAAGGCCCATGAAGTAGAGGTTCAGTCTATTAACAAGATTAGGTTGTTAAGGCTCCTGGACTGTAACCCAAACCAAATTTAAAGTTAATAAGGCTTAGAATCTAGAAATTGGTACATGTCGTTATTGCAGGATACTCAAGTTAAGTTGAGGACTAAGCTGCTAAGGCTCCTGAACTATTTATGCATTCCAAATCAAGCCGCTAGGCCCCTAGAAGGACAACCTATAAGCACATTAAGCATTCGAAAATGTAGCCGCCCTTGCCTATATCAAGTCAATATGCATATATCAGGATATGACACCCCGGCCACGCCTGACTCAAATCAAGTCCGACCACGCCTGACTCAAATCAAGTCCCTCCAGCTCGGCCAAAATGAAGTCCAATCATACGAGAGTAAGCTACAAAGGCGCCCAGGCTTTACATATATCCAAGTCAAGTTCAAGACTTCAAATTAGACATACCGTAGACGTTAACATACATAGGAGAGAGCTAGATTGATAGGTAGCCCTTAATTATTTGATAAAAATCTATGTGTACATTAAAAGTTTCTTTTAAAGGTTTTGTTATAACAAAACTTTTTAGTCTCCCTCCAACTCTACCCTTACTTCCTGGATTGAGTCATCGATTTAACTTGAGTTTTATTAGTTGAAAAACGTAACTTCAATATTTTTGTAGAAGAATGCTAAGATGTCGAATATAATTAAAGGACTCGGTCCCACGTTGATATATTATTGAAATACAAACAAATTAATAAAATCTTGGATCACTTCTCTTATCATCAATTGGTTTTAGGATGAAATCGCTTGCAAGTTTAACATCGAAAAAGGAGATAAAACTATTACTATAAATAATTCTCTCACACTGCTAAACCAAGCACATGTCAAACTATAGTGTTACCAATTAATAATAATGACCATATTCAATGTTAATGTATTACTTAATTTAGAAATTATACGGTGTAAATGTAATTTTACTTTCAAAATAGAGTGTGATTATCAAATAATGTTGTGTTAATTAATTACAATACTAAAAAGGAAGAACAAAAAACTGATAATGACACATAAGGTTAGAGACATTGAACTTATTTGAACCTAGTCTATTTCAAAACCATCACCTCATCTAATACCGCCCGACACTGCATGCCACACAAATCGTGAGAAACGGATAAGTTTTTGTTTAGTATATATTCATTTCCTTATCTGAACTCGATTAACTTGCGTGTTTTATTCACACACGGCTAGTACTATCTAGTAGTTGGCAATCATATTTCTAGCTAACAATAATGGCTCCGGATTCTCTACTTCTCTAGTTGCCCCTTTTTAAATCCCATGTTCTAGTTGCCCATTTTTAAATCCCATGTTTCACATGTTTGTATATCATATTTTATAAATATCATGAGATATGAAATATATAATAACTCGATACATGATGTACAAACCTCTAAAATATGAGGCACAAAAGGGAACATAGAGAAGGAATATGTAGAAGATCCGGAACAAAATAATACCCCGTACCATAATAGACTCGATCAAATTTTGCAAATAATTCATGGAGTGGACCTAAATGTATATATATTTCAGTGTAAGTGCATTAAACAAACTAAAATTATTATTTACAATTACAATCTTAATATGGATCTACCCTGTACCCCGATACGCATGTATTGTTGAGCTGTGAAGTCATTTCGGCTTTTTTGGAAGATTTCCATCGAGAGACCATCAAAATCTCGTGTCTTGATGGAGGTCTCGATGGCACAAGAGGACCCGGGACTGTACGTACCTATTCGAGACCAAGGGGTCTCACGACCACGCTACTGGTACGATTTCAAGCGCGACTTGTTTTCCTATTCTATTGGTGCTTGCATCGCGCCTCTAATATATATATGATCGTTAGGAGTTCTACGCGCGTGTGCTCAAAACGTAAGGTGGAAACACCACCACCCTAATTGCGACGGAATCAACTGGTGCTGTAATAGAATGAAGTTATTCTTATTCTTAGAATTATGAGAGTTTATTATAATTTTGGTGAGATTGTGAAAAGAGCTATGAAAGATTCAAGAGAAGATATATGGTAGACAATATTCTGGAAATAAGCGCATGGTAAAACATCTAGTCAGAGGCCGCCGAAGAGTGCTTCGAGTCCTCGTAACAAGTTTCTACGGTAAAATTACGGATCTGCAACAAAAATGACGACATTTCACGCCGACGGGGAACCGTGGTAAAATCCTTGTGTTGTTTAATTTTCGTAATTTATTCTTCTCGCTTGGTCATATTCACCCAGCGGTATATCATCCGCTGATGTCATTACAAGGCCTCGAATTTTATCTAAGCTTATCACAAGCATTTTAATTATTAATAATGGAGTAGCATTTAACATGTATTATAGGTAGATTTAGTTACATAAAAGATAAATTAAATTATGGCCACGTATATAAAAGTAGAAGATCGAAAATATAATGAAAATAATGTAGGATATGGGTTGTCATCATAGAAGGTAAGGTACAAATAACGTTATTGTAAAAATGTGAAATTGTTTTAACACATGTAACTTTAATTTAAATAAAATATTTTATGTTATTGAAAACATATGATAAAATCACTATCATCATCTGATACATTTTTCGACAAATATTGTGTGGCATATATATACTCCATGTACAATGGAAAGCTTTAACCATTGATGATTGAATATTTTTTATTGTAAGTATATTTCTTAGAGTAGGGAACATAAGTAATTTATGGTCACATTTTTACAAGAGATCGAAATCAAAATGTCAATTAAAAGATTGAAGTGAACATCATTAATCTTGAGTTTACAATTTAATCGGCACTTATTATTATTCTCTCTTCGTTTCTTTATTTTCTTGTCGTTATACATTTTTACACAATAATTAAGAAATATTGAAATTTCATTTGTATATCATCATTTATTAGAGAATGAATTTCAATATATCGAATTCTCTTACAATATTCATTGTAAAGAACAAAAATTTAATATTTAAGGATATAATAGTAAAAAAATATATGAATATGTGTAGAAAATATAGAATGAGATGTAAAAATGAAAAAAAAAATGATGAGAAAATCGAGGGAGTATTAAACGAATTAGTGTAGAAGTGAGTATCACCTGAGTCGGAAGAAACGACGCTGGAGAGGACCAACTTAGGGATGGCTGAAATCAAATGATAAACAGAAAGCATGGCAGGCCAAAATCCAACGACTTCAAGCCCACATCGTTGACCAACATCAATTGCATATGAAGCTAGAAGGTCAACCACCATAAGCACATTATTTTTATTACTATCATCACTATTGATCAATAATAATTGATCAAGAATATATTTCTCTAAATGTATTGGCATGTGCTTCTCCATAGCCATTTCAATGGCGAAGAAATCACGAGGTTTGACTTCATCTAAACCATCAGGGATCGATATGCATGAAACCTTTCCATCATCTAATAATAGTAATGAAGATGATGATGATAATTGTTCATTTTTATTATTTTCTTTTTATATTTATAAAAACCATTATTGCATAATGATATGTGGGGCCTATATATACAACATATACAAACTTTATGATGTACTCTAATACAATGAGACATGCCAGAAATATTCAAAAAGCAGAGCGGAAGAGGACGGACGCTGAGACTGTACCGAAATCGGTAAATAATATGATTGGTAGGCCTTTGGTGAAGATGTCGGCAATTTGATATCGACGAGAAGAACCTTCCAGATATCACCACGGCAGCCATTTTGTCTCGAACAAAATGTATGTCAATCTTGATACGCTTTGCGCGCTGACGATTAACCGATTCTCGAGGCGTTAGACAAAGACTAACATTGTCACAATATACGATGGTGGCTTTCAGAGTAGGATGATGAAGTTCGAAAAGCAAATTGCACCAACAAACTTCGGGAGACGCATATTCACGATACCACGATATATTCTCGCCTTCTCGCACTTGAACGGTATATAGTGGCTTCTCTGGCGCTAAGACTGTGAGATTAGATTATCACCTAAAATACAAAGAAACCGTAAGTAGAGACTTTCGTGTCCTGCATCCCGCCCAACTGCATCGTAAGAAAGTAAAGCGCAAAGAAGAAAACCTGTGATAAAGCGGAGGCCATAATCCGTAGTACCTTTGTAAATAACGACTACTCGCTGGTATGTCAGATGATCTCATATAGACCACGCAGATGAAGAGACATATCCGAATCGCATAAGAGATGTCAGTCTGTAAAATGTGAGATTTTGAAGCGGCCTCACTAAATCAAGGAATGGAGACGGATCCTAACATGGGCTTCGCTTTGGCATCATATAAAGATTTGCATAATTTGCAAACATGATCAGGATAGACTGGATCTCGAAAACCAACCGGCTTAATACATGTACACAGTTTCATGCAAGTCACCATGGAGGAACGCATTCTTAACATCAAGCTGATGAATGTACTGTGACTCGGTATAAAGCTAGTTTCATGCCCACTGTTGCTTAAGCTATCACCTACAAAGATGAAAGCCTTTATAAAATTTCAAAAAGAGATGAATGTAATTCAATTTTATGACCTAAAAAATCCACATGGAACGAATAATATTAATACCCGAGGGGCGAGGCACTCATTCCCAACTATTATTTGTAATTAAAGCATCATATTCATCGTACATGGCCATTTTCCAATTAGGCCAGCTATGCAGCGCACGGATTTTGCATAGTGGCGGGATTGGGTGGTTAAGGAGATATTTGGGGGTTCGGGTTTTACAATGCCATGTTGGATTTTAGAGGACGAGAGGAGGGTGGGGCTGGGCGATGGGAGTGGCAGCTGATCGGGGCTGTGGTTGGCCAAAACTATTAGGTTGGCGGGGCGGGTTTAATACCGCAGTGGGTCAGAGGGAATCGTGCTACACGGCGCGCATCCGTGAGGTGGGCTGGGTTGGTTGCAGGGGTCACGGTTGTGGTGATGGAGAAGGGAAGGATGAATGGGATCATCAAGGAAGGTGTAAGAATGGGAGGGGGGTGATGAGGTCATAGAAAAGGGAAAACGAGTCTCATAAAAAATGACATGTCTACTCACAATTATTTTTCTGGTGACAGTGTCATAACAGATGTATCCTCGGTGATTAGAAGGATAGCCGAGAAAGACACAAGGGGTCGAACGCGGTTGAAGTTTATGGATAGTGGTGGACGGAAAAGTAGGGGTAAATAAACATCCAAAAACGGCATGACTTAGTAGGCTGCTTGCTATGCTGTGCAGCTGAGTAGTGAGTAAGGATAAGACATGTTTTTGTGGGGTAGAATATTGAGAAGATAGGTGCAAGTATGGAGAGCATGATGCCAAAAATTTGGAGGCATGGTGGCATGAGTCATAATTGTCCGGATGTGATTGTTGAGATTACGAACGCTGCTCGGGCTTGCCATTTCAGGGCGATATGTGGACACAGAAATGAGTGTACGTGAGCTGGGCAAGGCTAAATTTTGGAAGGCATTGTTTGTATATTCGGTGCCATTGTCACGCTTTTGGAGGGGGTATTTTAATATCGCTAAGCCAAATTGAGTTCCACTAACGTCAAAACATAATCTAAGGTGGAATATTAATTTGAGATTTATGTGAGAGTGGAAAAGTCCAAAGAAAATTAGTAAAATCATCTAACATAATCAAATAATATCGATGACCCGACGAGCTTAACACAAGGGATGTCCAAATATCACTATGAATAATATCAAAAGGCATAGCAGTAATAGACGACGAATTATGAAATGGCAATTTTATATGTTTACCAAGCACACACGACTGACAAAAATCCGAAATACATCCAGAACTTTTAATAAAATTATTCTTCTAAGGGAAGCAAAAACAGGGGCTCCGGGATGACCGAGACGTTGATGCCATAAGCTAGGAGCTAAACTCGTAAGATGGTAGTGGGAGGGCCGGTCGGGTCGAAAGGCGTTGGGGGGTCGTGATAGAGCTCGCCGTGCTACCAATCTCGCCATCCTAATTGGCCCAAAAATCCTCCACGGAAAAAAAAATCAAACGGTCAAACTCAATGGATACACAATTATCAGTTGTTAAACTTTCTAACAGAGATAAGGTTTTTGATTATTTTAGGAACATGAAGGACATTTTTAAGGTGTAGAGGTGGGTTGGGGCGGGGTAGTAGTGTATGACCATAACCACTAATAGGAACGGAATGACCATTTCCAACGATAATATTATTATGACGACATCGAATTAAAATAAAAGGGAGAAAAATACCTCGTCGGATGTCATATGAGTAGCCCAAAGGTCCATGTACCAATCTATGTCCGTGGATTCAAACCCACGCACAGAGCTCGGGCAATATCGCCAGACCAGGGCCCGGAATGTTAGCTGGTCACAGAACCTGCTCAAGGTCAGCGTCTACAGACTGGTTTTGGGGAATGGCCGTTACTGGGCCGATGGGGGCGTAGCTTCCAATTGTTGGATTTGACAAGGGCATGGAGGTCGGTAATCTCACCTATGGACTCTGCTGCCAAGGTATTGCTGACTGTAATGGACGCAGCCCATAAAAGGGTTGCGCTGGCCGCCAGCGGTTTAGTTGGGGTGGTATGTGGGTCAGGAGGACGAGGCCCGTGGGTAGAATAGGGCCCCGTAAGTGTGTAGTATGGCGGCCAAATCAGGGTAGGCGCCGTCGGATTTGGGGCTAAATCCGAGCAAGGATGAAAGTAATTTGGCATGTGTGAGGAAGGAGTCAGTGAGATTGTTGAGCTTGTTTAGCAAAACCGGATTCTTCCAATATAACCATCGACCTAGCCTTAGAAAATGATGGAAGAGGGGTAGATTGACGGTGGAGAGTACCAACACCATTATAGGCCTCGTGAGCCCCGAGACCATTTGAAGAACGAGTTGATTATTAGAGATGGGGCTCCGACATTCTTGAGTTGATCGGCCAAGCTTTTTAATCGTTGGTACAAGTAGAAGCCAGACGGAAATCGGCCATCGTAGTACTGAAAATCTTGTTCGAAAGCCAGGTGTGGTTATCAAGTTTTGTTCAAATATTGATCGCTATTTGCCTCGTCCCGTATGGACAATGTTCCAAACAAGCTGCCATGTTGGTTAAACGATGCAAGTGTGTTTTGGCTGTGCCCCTTGCGTTAGTCTTGACGGTTTCGTGGGGAACACAAGTATAGTAATTACTTTATTCAATCGACGAGAATGGCAAGTTTTGGAGTTTTGCATGACTCAAGTTATGAATGGCAAGAATCAAGTTTTGCAAGCACTCTTTGCATTGATGGAAGGCGTGCATTCTTAGAAGATCTTTTTCCTCGAAAAAAGACCAAAACTCTATGCGACTTCTACTATAAATGGACGGCCCTTTTGAAGATGTGGATTACCGAAAAATAAGTTTTAAGCAAAGTTCAATCTAATATTCAGCTTGATTTATTTTAGTGTCACTGTGAGCGAACACAAGGTTGTGAGTTTACTCTCGCTTTCTAAATACTATTGTATCGATCAAGTATAACACCAAGTCAGAATAACCTTCTTAAGAGTATTCATTTCTCGTTGTATTGTGATCGTGGGTGTTGCTAGTGGAGAGAATAGGTGGATCCTATTTCATATAAAATAAGGTTGGGTTAGTATGCCAATCACGCGAGCATCAGCAAGCCTTTACTAGAATAACTTCATCTTTATAGTGGAATGATTTTCTTGGACTTGTTAAATTTCAGACGTAGTGTGTCGCTTTAGGCACCGAACTGATACCATTTTCATGTGTCATTAATTTTGGTTTATCACCGTTGAAAATTTGTTGTCGCTTTAACCGCCGATTGACAACCGCATTTCCGCCGAGTCGTTCACCTTTCACCGGGTATCGTAGCCGGGCACTTACATAGAGTGAATTCTTTTGTGTGAACCAATGGAAGGGAAACCTCAGAACGGTTCGATCACTGCCCCTCCGCGAATTTGACGGGTCTAATTACCCCTATCGGGAAAGCTACACGACCGCCTTCTACGACGCTGGATACGAGTACTCGGAAAGTCGCTCTTATCGGGCTGGATGGAGCCCACGTAAAACAAATGATGAAGGAGTTCGGTGATCAAAGAAGAACAAAACTGGTCAATCTTAGAAGCAGAATTGTCCTTGGGAATGTTGTTAATCGAATGCTATCTTTTGTGCAAGAAGTCCCTAACCTGCTTAAACTTATTAGCTCTTCTACCTGGGTGGCCAATGGAAAGGGGAAATCTTATGCATCGCCTATGAAGGTACTTTCTAGAAAGTGAGGTGATGTCTAGACTTCAACAGCCTAACCACCGAACGTGGGAAAATCAAGACGCAGGAGGACGATAACCACGGCCTATAATTCCAAAATAAAAGGACCTCGCTTAACGAAGTCTTTTTTCCTCGGTAGAAGGAAGATGAAGAATTTAAAAAACTCGTTAGAAAAGTACTCAAGAACTCTCTTCCTAAAAGGTTTGCTCAGCCATCGCTATCGGTGAAGCTCTCGATCTATCAACTAAGCGATTTTCATGAATCATTGAAATGTTATAATCATGGGGAATGACTTTAGAGGATGTTGGAATCATCAAGTGGAGGAATAGCTGAAGACATCAAATATGTGTAAAACGAGGAAGAAAGTTCAAATTTAATGGGCAAAAATTTCAATAAAACTCTAAAGAGGTTCAACAAGAAACCTTTCGGGAAACAATTCGTGAACGCTTTCACCGATTTGAACGACAGAAAGTGCTAAGAACCCTAAATTCGGAGGATCAAGTAACGGTGGAAACGAATAGTAATCCAACAAAAGGGGATACAATGTAGGGAGTGCGAAGGCTTTGGTCATCCAAGCTGGAATGTCCAAATCCACGTGGAAGAAGCGCTCAAAAAACTAGTATACCACTTCTCAAATGGTGCTGGGCAGACCGGCGAAGTTGTTAAGAAAGCAAACAATGAGGTTAATAATTTTGTAGCCTTTACAAATTTCATGAGGATCAAGAATCTACAATAATCCGATGGTTAAATGACCGTGGACCCTCGACAACATGAGCGGCAAGAGAAGAATCCTATCAAGAAGAGTCGATACAAACTATCGGCCATTTTTGACAAACGGTCCACATTAACAAAGGCATACACCTCTCTCGAGAAATTGAAAGAAGTTACCTGAAAAGGAACAAAGAATTGTGAGAAACATTGAAGAACAAAATTAAAACACGATTCGAAAACAAAGTAGAAAGCAATGACAAAGTGGGAATAAACATGATAATTCCAAAGACCCCAATATTGATGAAATTCTATCTCAAGAAAAGTGTGGTGACAATCTGTGAATAGGATACAATCATGAAACCAAAACCGACCTACTTAGAGTGAGTGCTGATGTTCTTAGCCGAACCAGCCAAGTCTGCACAAAAGGAAGCAAATATGGAGATGCCATCACTGTGGGAAAAAGGGACATATAGCACCCTACCGTTAAGCAAAATTTAAGTGGGTGCGACGGCTTTATATTCTCCTACCTCAAGAATGCAATGGGTGAAGAAGGGTTCTGTGGTGAGCAATGTGGTGTTTACTTCTCTCAAAGCCACAGCATGGACTGGATGGTACTGATGTTGGTCGTTTCCAGACATATAATGTGTGAATGTAGCCAATCTTACCAAAGATCAAGGAAGTGAAGACTGATTTTGTCACTTTTGACGAGAGGAAAAGGCAAGATTATCGCAAAGGTGCAATCGAATGTTGAAGGATTACCTAATCTCTAAGAAGTTCTCATAAGGTGTATGGCCACCGCAAATCCTACAAGATTAAAGGCCAACTCTCGTGATAAAGGCCTAAAGGTCGCTTTACCAAAATATTACGTAACGTAGTTTACCAAAACAACAACCCTTATTATGCAGGGAAGTAGATCCACTGATAACTGTTATCTATGGAC
Organism: Lithospermum erythrorhizon; assembly: GCA_019722365.1. Classification (NCBI taxonomy): domain Eukaryota; kingdom Viridiplantae; phylum Streptophyta; class Magnoliopsida; order Boraginales; family Boraginaceae; genus Lithospermum; species Lithospermum erythrorhizon. The sequence goes on along the minus strand of JADFUC010000922.1, from coordinate 11,094 downwards.
ACCTTGCCACAGAGCCTTGACCAGTCAAACTCAAGGAGATGCGGAGCTATGGCACAAGCGTCTTGGACACACCAACTACCGCAACATTCGACAACTTATTTCCAGAAATGTCAGACGCTGATCGCTACATTTGGTGGTCAAGGAAAATGTCCGCTGGGAGTGTCAATAGGCACAAAACCCGGTGTCACACCAATACATAACAAAGCGGACACCACGAGGTTCTCGGGAACTACTACACATGGATTTAATGGGACCCATGCAAGTAGAGAGCATAGCTGGGAGAAAGGCTCGCTTTATACAAATCCGCAGAAAGCGGAATCCAACATCTTGGTTATTCAAGCGATCAGAGAATTCGAGAATAACAAAGCCCAAAATTTTGCGGGTGAAGCCGGGGAATCAAACATTAAATACTCGCGACCTATCACTCCCCAACAGAATGGGATTGTGGAAAGGAAGAACATAACTCTTCAAGAAATGGCCAGAGTCATGCTACATGCCAAGGATCTACCCATAAAGTTCTCGCAGGGCCGGCACACTGCATGTCACATCCACAATCGGGTTACGCCGTAATCGGTACTCATCCGACCTCCTAGCGAACTGTGGAGAGGAAGGAAGCCGAATGTACACTACTTTCATGTTTTTGAGAGTACGTGTTACATCTTGGCCGAGTGAGAACCGGTGCGGGTAAATTTGATGTTCAAGCGAATGGCGAATCTTCTTAGGATACCTGTGAATACCAGCGCTTTGAGAGTATAACAAAACGAACTCATGGTTGCGGAAACCAAATCTATAAACGGAAGGGTGATCAGACATTTTGGCAAGAGGACACCCCAAATTGTCAAACCATCAATCACTCAGCCAAGATAATGGCGGACGTATGATACCGGAAACGGAGGAAAAGCGAAATTGAACCACCGCTGCATTCAAAAGAATCACCCTCAAGTAACATACTACTGGGTGAACTTGATCAAGGAACAACCACTCAGGAGGAAGATGCGCCGTCGATTCATCGAAAAATGGCAGGGTTGCTTGGACAAACATGTTTCATCTCAAAGGTGGAACCAAAAGACGTGAAAGCCTGCATCAGCTTTGGATTTAGTACCGATCATCGCTATGCAAGAAGAAATTTCTCATTCATTGATAAGAACGATGTATGGAACTTGTTCCGAGACCTCCGATGCAATGTTATTGGTACTAAGTGGATCTTCACGAATAAGACGATGACTCCGAATGTTAATAGAAACAAAGCTAGATTGGTCATACGTTATACACGTATCAAGGTATTGACTTTGAAGACATTCGCACCGTAGCCAAAGCTGAAGCAATCCGTTTACTTCTCTCAATCGCATGTCTTTTGAAATTCGTAATTTTCAGATGGATGTCAAGAGTGCTTTTAATGGAATTGTCCAAGAGAGGTCCGTACAACCCGTTATGAAAAAAAAAAAATTTAAATTTTCGCCTGGGCGCGGACCCGGGATATTTTTAACAATCTCGATGATAATATTATTTCAGAAAATTTTTAGCCGAATTACATTTATAATTTAGTAGTTTTTGCCATGGAATATTTTATCTTAGAATCGGGTTCGTGGAGATTTAAGTACGATAAATGGACAAATTAACCGAAACCGAATCTGACTCTCGAGTTTTTAAATATCTAGTCATGCTTATCTTCCACATCACTACACAAACACTCTATCATCATCTTTTTCAAGCTATGGCCGAAATATCTACCCCTCCCCCTTTAAAAAATTTCATTTTCCCATTTCTCTCTTCGATTGTCGCCAAACTCGCATCGGTTAGAATATCGTTTCTCCTTATCATTCTCTTCGAGTTAAGGTAAGAAATTTCAAGTCTTCGAGATATTTTGGGTTTTGACATAGTTTGACTTTTAGTTGACTCTCCTTTCATAATTGAATTTTGCGATAAATTAAATGGTTATGGTCTCACATTTATTTGAGCGATGACCTGTGATTTAGGATCAAGCCGGAGACGTTACACGAAGTTGACTTTTAGGTTTTTGGTTGATCTTTTATGTGGATATTTTATAAGACTTTAAATGTGTAGAGGTTATATTGGGACCTTTATTATGTTGTTGGCGATGTTAAATCGTGATTTAAAATTGATTAAAGGGTAAGTTAAGTGTCAAAAGGAAATTCCAAGTCGAAGAGTAATTGATATTTCGGAGTATAGATTGTTAATTGCGGACTTTGATGATTAGTTAGAATAACTTATAAGTCGATTTAAAATGAGAAAGCGAGATAAGATGGAATTTAGCGGAATCGATTGGGTTGTGTCCGGCGGGATTATAATTGACAGTTTATCCGTCATGTTAGACTGTAGATAGTTCTCTAAGAGTTAAGTTGTGCATCTTATAGAATGCCGGTATAGTAGTAGGTCTTGATTATACTTTCTCTCTGGTGTTGTTTAGAAGATCGTGGAAAAGAGCAAGCTATTGATTGTTAAGGCTCATGGGTAATACAGAAAGGAAAGATTATCTCACCCGGTGTTACCTTACGCATTCTTACTTTAAATCAGGTGAATATGTTATTGTGATATGATTATGTGAGAATGATATACATGTTATTATGATATGATTATGTGAGAATGATATACATGTCATTGTGTTATGATTTCACCGAGAAACGATATACATGTAATTGTTATGATTACGTGATTATATATCGCTGCGTTAAAGATTGCATGGTAGGTGTAAAGAATAATAGCTCGACTCCCCAACTTATATTTCTCGATTTCTCGTGGCCTTTCGCACTTATGATTTTTGTGGCCTTGTCGCACTTATGATTTCTCGTGGGCCTTGTCGGCACTTATGATTTCGTGGCCTCACGGGCGATCATGGTTTGACTTACGATCATAGGATGCTTAGCCGTGGCGCTTGGATATCAAGCTGGGAGCAGTAGCCGGTTATTGAGAGGTGATGGTTGTGAGTTATCTATGACTCTGAGGTGACTTGAGTATCGTGTGGGGCATCCTAACAATGGGATTAGTAGTGATTAGGTGACTCTCCTTCCTGGGTGCGATACGTGTGACGCTATCAGTCTCTATACTACGGTATAACGTGCGGTTTGGCCTTATACTCTCTAGTATAAGAGCGTAAGGACTTTTGATCAGCTTGTCAGGCATTGTCGGTGTGGCCCTATGCTACCACAAGATATGGTGGCGGTTTGGCCTTTATACTGCATGCAAGAAATGTGTATGCAGTCTTTGATCACTTTCATAAGCTGCGATTGGCCGACGTAATTCTATACTACGGTATAGCGGCGGTGTGCCTTATACTTAGTGTATAAGTGCGAGGTGATTGTTGATTAGTCCATCCCCGCAGTAGACGGATTGAAAGTATATGCGATTAGAGGATGGTATACCGCGATGGTAGGTGAGGTTCGTATTTAATTGTAGTTTTAGTCGCCATTGAAGTCTATCGATTTCTTTCTCTCAAATTGTGTGCTTGTCGATCCTTCTATTATATCTTCATGTATTATGTCCGAGATTTCCTACGAATTACGTTGTATGACCTTTTAGGTAGTCCCGATATTTATATTTTATTCATATTTGACTATTATATTATTGATCGACTCGCCTGCATGTAAGTCTACCCTCAGATATGCTTCACTCTGCTTCCTCGCGGCTTACACCCTTTTCATTGGGCGGTATTTCATTTATGTCGCTGATGACGGCCAAATAGAGCCCAAGAGTGCATTGTCATAGCTTTGTTCGAAAGTGGCGCGAAAGCATCGGGGCGCGTAGATCCTCACCGATTTTTGATGCGTTGTCAATCGCTTTTGATTGTTGTAGGCTTTTTCCTTTTGAAACTTTAGCCTTGTCGGCCGTTGTCATTTTGTATTCAGATAAGCGTGACGATTATTCATTGTAGCCTTGCCGCATTACTTTTGGTTTTGGGATATGTCGTGTATATATATATGGGGTTTGTCGCTTCATATCACCGACGGATTATAAATTTTAAAAAACTCGCTTTGATTTAAACTCTAATTGTGATCACATTTTTGGCCGAAACTAATTGTATTTTAAACCGAGTCGCTCATCGGCTCGGGTGACTCGTGTTCCGATTTAAACGACTCTCACTCGTGGCGGCCGAATTCGCATGGTCGCGTTAAGCAATTTTGGTATCGTGAGCTTAGTTTCTGTGTTACTTGGCGTGACCGTGTGGCTGTGTGCCTACTTGTTTTCTTCTTTGAGTCGAGAAGAGGTGTCTTTTTTGTATAAGTCCTGTTTTTTCTTTTTTGTTCCAGACTGCTGAGATGCTGGCCTAGAGCAAAGGGCGAGGTAGAACAGTAGGTGCCCGGAGTAGGGCCAGGAGGCCGGTACTCGGTAGGTATAAATGCTGACGAGTATAGCGTGGACCAAAGAAAACCGGAGGCGCCTTCTCCGAGTACGCTGAGGAGGTCGAGGTAGACCTCGCAGAGAGTACGCTAATGCCTGCGTAGTCGGTTAAATGCGGGCCGAATTCCAGTGTTGTTTTAATCGAGCCAAGAGGAATCCACCGGGTTGTGGGGTTCGCCGCAGCGTGCTATTGAGTTCATCCGGGACATGAAGTGGATTTTAGCCGATGGGGATTGTGGGCGATGCAGGGAAGCTTTGCTACTTATAGACTTCTACTTTATGGGTGCCCGTGACTCCATGGGAGAACTTCAGTGCATCTCTCGATCATGGTAGGAGGTTCATGTTTCCGGGAGCCATTTCTTGAGCTCTTCCCGAGTAATTATTGCTCGAGACCCACATGGCGGCCTTGGAGAGAGCCGATTTCATGGACACATGGCTCGAGGTCGCTGAGGAGTAATGGCATGGCTCAGTTGATTTGTGCCGACTACTCGACATAGTTTTATCCGTAGAGGCGAAGAGGATCACTTTAGATCTGTGGACGGATCGACGGAGATACATCACTGCATCTCACCGATGGAGTTTACTAGTTTCCATGTCGTGAGGAATTAAGTCTCGAAGATGGAAATCTGAGCTGGCGTGCAGCCGCAGGCGCAGCTGGGATCGGTGATAGCCACCCCGAGACTTTCTATTCCTGCACTCCTGGCCTCTAGAGTTCGCAGGGAGGACGGACCACAGTAGCTGCCCCAAAGTGCAGTCACTTGCTCGACAATTCCGCCCGGAAGTTATGTTACTACTCCTTCAGACGCGGGCGCTCGCGATCCGGCGGGCCTGTGAGTAGTCTTCCGGGGTCCAGTATCCGTTGTTACCGCTGCTGGGCCGATTGGGCACAAAAAGTAAGCGCGATCAGCCGGCAGGTGGTCTATGGTATCGATGCTGCCAGCTCGTGACATTTGGCGGTTGAGCAACCCCAGCCTTCCCCGTGAGGGGGGTTTCAGCACCAGTTCAGCCTGCCGTAGGCGGTTATTATGGAGTCGTGTATCGATTAAGCGGCCGTGAGGCCGGGCATGAGCCTCAGAGGGACCTCGGGGAGAGGAGCTGCTGCCGCTGGGTAGCAGCCTCGAAATGAGCCGGGTCGAGGCCAGATTCATACTGGCATAATAATCGGGGAGGCGCAGGATACTTCTAGAGTGGTGATGTACATTATTTCCTCGTATTTATATCGAGGCTGTGGTGTTGTTTGATTCGGGCTACGATTCTTTTGTTTCGTGAGTTTTATTATGCCTTATCTCAGATGTATGCGCTTTGCCTCTGCTCCACTTGAGATTATGACACTTGGGTAGGGAGGCCGGCCAGTGGGTTAGATTGGTATATGTAGACCGCCCTTTGGATTGTTCGTGGTCGGGCTTGTTGTTTGTTGATTTACTTCCATTTGAGCTTTCATTTTGACTCATTCCTGGGTACGGATCGTCAAACATCATGCCGTTATTGATTGCCATCGAAAGAGATTACTTTTGTGTCTCTGGGAAGACCGTATATCCGATTTGTGGGAGACGTAAAGATTTGCTCGAAGTTTTGTATCAAGACTGAGGCTGTGAGATTGATTCGAAAGTGTATCGTCTCTGATACAAGTTAACATTTGAATGTGGTAAGAGAAACGCACTGGAGGATTACATGGGTTGTTAGAGAGTTCAAGGATGTTTTTCCCGAGGACTACCGGGTTGCCACCGTAGTGCGGAGGTCGAATTTTACAGTTGAGGCTATTCCCGGTACGGCACCAATTTCTCCACCGCACAGACGGCTCCAGCCGATCATAGAATCGCTGTGGACTCGGGTTAGAGGAGTTGTTGGACAAGGGACTACTGTAATCGGTTTATTCCTCGTGCACCAAGGTTTGTGAAAAAGAAGGATGGTTCAATGAGGCCGCGGCATTGACTATAGGCAGTCAATGTTGACCATTAAGAACCGAAACCCATTTCCTTAATTGACGATTTGCTTGATCAGTCAGCGGATGCCATGTGTTCTCGAAGATTGACGGCGGTCCGGTTATCATCACTGAGGATCAGGCAGATATTCCAAATCGCTTTCCGATCTCGTTATGGACATATGAGTTTATAGTGATGCCATTCGATTGATAAACGTACCGCAACCTTTTATGGATTTGATGAACCGGTGTTTCGAGTATCTGACGAGTTTGCGGTGGTATTCATTGACGAGATTCATATATTCTAGAGGGGAGTGAGGAAACATGAGAGGCATTTCTGGCAGACAGGCCGAGGGACCTCAGACAACACCAGCTTGTATGCCAAGCTTTCCAAATGAGTTCTCATGAAGTAAATCCCCCGGGTCATGTTATTTCAAGCGAGGGTATTTTTTGTTGATCCAATGTAAGCTGAGGTCAGCGAATCGGTCATTCCCACAAAGTTGTGACCGAGGTTAGAGTTCTTGGGGTTACCGGTTCTATAGGGAGATTCATCAAGTTCTTTTCCCTTTGATCAAGGACGCCATTGACCACGTTGACCCCTAAAGGGGTTCCGCTTTATTTGGGATGATGATCGTGGAGGACCGCTTCCTGTGATACCAAAGCGGAAGCTGACTTCGGCTCCAAATGCTGGCGACACCGGCCTCGGGTTCCAGGCTACGTGATTTATAGCGATGCTTCTCGCACGTGATCAAAGCGCTGCTCACGCACGGGAAGCGGACGCTTACGCTCACGCCGGAGAAATCACGGTGTTAACTATCCACTCATGATTTTAAGCAAGGGCGATAGTCGCGGCGTCAGTTGTGGAGACATTATCTGTGATGGGGTTAAATGCCGTATTTTTAATGATCACAAGAAGCCAAATATCTTCCGAATTTGCAGATTTGAATTCCGAGGCGCAGGAGGTGGATGGAGTTCTATCAAGATTATGACTTGACTATTGAGTACCACCCAGGAAGGCAAATGTAGTAGCCGTGATGCACCGAGTGTAGCGGGAAATCAAAGGACCCAGAGAGTAGATTTAAAAACAAATTGAGTCGGGTTTCACGTCGGGTAGCTGACGGGAGATACCATACGAGTTCGACCAAAGGTTGTGGATCGAATCTAGAATTTCAAGAGAAGTAGATTTGAGAGACCGCAGTTGTCAAGTAGGGATGAGAAGCTGGCTCCATCGATTTTGTGAGTGGGAGTTAGTATTGCTTTTATTTTAAGCGATATTTGATTTTTGTGTTATATTGTTCTCGCTTGATTGTTTGAGGGTTGTTAAATTTCTCGGTGTCGAAATTTTTATTAGGTGTGTGTGTGATTGTAATAACTCCGTTACTTAAAAAAAAAAAATTTAAATTTTCGGCTCATGGGACCTCGGATATTTTAAATAATCTCACGATAATATTATTTCGTGAAAATTCTTAGCCGAATTACATTTATAATTTAGTAGTTTTTGCCATGGAATATTTTTATCTTTTGGAATCGGTTCGTGGAGATTTAAGTACGATAAGCTGACAAATTAACCGAAACCGAATCGGACTCGAAGTTTTTAAATATCTAGTCATGCTTATCTTCCACATCATCATTATCAAACACTTCATCATCATCTTTTTCAAGCTATGGCCGAAATATTCACCCCTCCCCTTAAAAAATTTCTTATTTTCCATTTCGATTGTTTTCGCCAAACTCAAGATCGTCAGAGAATATCATTTTCCCCATCATTCTCTATCGAAAGGCGTAAGAAATTTTAAGTCTTCGAGATATTTTTGGGTTTTGACATAGTTGACTTTAGTTGACTTTTCCATAATTGAATTTGCAGGATAAATCTTAGTCAAGTTATGGGTCTCGCGAATGATTTGTTTATGAATTCGTGATTTGTAGATCGCTTGGTGGACGCATGGTCGAGTTGACTTTTTAGGTTTTCGCTGACTTTTAATACGTGATATTTTTATAAGAATTTTAAAATGTGTGGGAGGTTATATTGGGACCTTTATTATAGTTGTTAAGATGTTAAATTGGTGATTTAAAAATTGATTAAAGTGGTGTTATGTCAAAAGTAAATCTAAGTCGAAGTTATAATTGATATTTCTGAGTATGATTGTTAATTATGGACTTGATGATTAGTTAGAATAACTTATAAGTCGCATTTGTAATGAGAAAGTGATAAGATGGAATTTAGCGGGGAATCATCAAGGGTCCGGCGGATTATAATTGATAGTTTATCCGCCATGTTAGGACTGCTTAGAGATAGTTCCCCTAAGAGTTTATGATGACTTTCTAGGAACGCCTGTGATAGTAGTAGGTCCTGATTATACTTCTCTCGGGTGTTGTTTAGGCGCTGATCGTGGAAAAGTAGCAGTTACCTTTGATTGTTTTTCGCTAAGGTCTTTAAGGTGAAGAAGTAGCGAAAGTACTTATCTCACGGGTGTTACTTACGTACTTTTACTTTAAATCATATGGAACATGTTTATCGCTGATATGATTATGTGAGTATGATATACATGTTATTATGATATGATTATGGAGAATGATATACATGTCATTGTGTTATGATTACGTGAGAATGATATACATGTAATTCTTTATATGATTACGTGATTATATTCCTCGTGGGCGTTAAAGATCGTGACGCAGGCAATAAATAACTCCCCAACTTATATTTCTCGATTGGCCTCATACGGCACTTATGATTTCTCGTATTCGCCGGCACTTATGATTTATGTGGCCTTGTTGGCGATTGTGTTTGACTTATTTATTGCGATGTTTTAGCCGCTGCGGCTCGGATATTGCCTGGGAGTGTAGTAGCCGGTTATCGGTATTTACGGTTGGGAGTTATCTATGACTCGAGGTGACTTGAGTATCAAAGTAATCTTGCCATTGGGATTAGTGATTAGGCGATTCTCCTTCCTTGTGATATGTGACGCTATCGCCCTTATACTACGTAAGGCTACGTTTGGCCTTATACTTCGGTATAAGAGCGTAATGACTCTCTTTGATCGCTTCCGTGTGTATCAAGTTTGGCTGGCCCTATACTACGGTATAGCTGCGGCGGTTTGGCCTATACTTCTAAGAGAGATAAGAGCGTATGAGTCTTTGATCACTTTGCCGTGTGCATGGTCGATATACTACGGTATAGTATTGTGCCTTATAATTTAGTGTATAAGAGCCGCGTGCCTTATACTTAGCGTATAAGAGCCGCAAGGCCTTTGTGACTTAGTGTATGAGTGCGATGTGCCTTGTACTTTGTGTATAAGTGCGTGCCTTTATACTTTGTGTATAAGTGCGTTTTGGCCTTATAATGCGTATAAGCGAGGTGATTGCTGACAATTCATTCCTCGCAGGTAGACGGATTGAGTATACGCATTGTAGATGGTATACCGTGCGATAATAGAGATGTGAGGTTCCGATGACTAGAGTTTTAGTCGCTGCCGAAGTCTATTGATTTCTTTCTCTCAAATTGTGTGTCATTAACCTTCTATTATATCTTCATGTATTATGTCTCGAGATTTCCTTAATGAATTACAAGCCAGATGACCTTTTTAGGTAGTCCCGGATATATGGTATTTTATTCATATTTGACCATTATATTATTGATCGACCTGCTCCGTATGGTAAGTCTTTTCAATTCCCCTCGTGTTAAGCTTTCACTAAGCCTCGGCTTACACTCCCCCTTTTCGCATCGGGCGGCATTTCACGGCGCCAAAGTCGACAGACGGGCCAACAGCCAAGAGGTTGCCTGGAGTTTTGTTCCAGTGGCCAGTGAGCATCAAGCGGCAGAGGATCCTCACAACCGATTTTTGATGCTATTGTCAATCTGCTTTTGATTGTTGTATTTTTCCTTTTGAAACTTTAGCCTTGTCGGTCGTTGTCATTTTCTTGTATTCGTGGATACAAGATGTGATTATCCGTCAGCCTTCGCCGGCATTACTTTATTTTGGGATATGTTGTGTCTATATATATGGGGTTTGTCGCTTCGATATCACCGATGGATTATAAATTTTAAAACCGCTTTGATTTGGGAAACTTAATTCAGATCACATTTTGGATGAAACTAATTGTATTTTTAAACCGAGTCGCCCATCTAAGCCAGCGACTGGTGTTCGGATTTTAATGACTCTCACTGCATGGCCGAATTGGGCGGTCGTTAAGGTCTATGTCGAACAACCCAAAGGATTTATTGATGCCCAAAATCCAGAACATGTGTATAAACTAAAAAGGTTTCTATGGTTCAAGCAAGTCTCAAGGAAGCTCGTGTACGAGAGACCACCTTGTTTTTGATCAACAATGGATATACTCGAGGGGGAGTTGATAATACATTATTCATAAAAAGGATAAGAATCCCATGATGGTAAATTAAATCTATGTTGATGACATAGTATTCGGTGGGGTGTCAAACCACCTGGTAAAACAAATTGTCAACAAATGGAGGCGTAATCTGACAGTACAAGGAGAATCATACTTCTGGTTCCCAGACAATCAAATGGAAGATAGCATTTTCATCTCTCAAACCGATTATGCCAAGGAACATGATGAAGAAGTTTGATTGGAAACATCTAAAAATAAAAGAACTATGTTGGCTACTCACCTAAAAGTTACCAAGGATCAAGCATGGAAAGCATGCTGATGGATACTCTATAGAAGCATGACGGTAGTCTACTCTACCTCACCGCAAGTCGCTGCCCGGATATAGCACACCTCGTGGGCGTGTGCGCTTAGATATCGCCAATCCCAAAGAAAGCTTGGCAGCAATACGTAACTGAACGAAGCAACAG
>JADFUC010001451.1:10000-101288 GCA_019722365.1 Lithospermum erythrorhizon | reverse complement strand
GACATGTATTGCCAAACCTCTCCCGGCAACGACTCTATGTGCCAATCGCTGGGCGCATCCAGCCTCGGCGCCCAGCTCAGCTGGAGAGGTGCCGCCCAGCCTGATCCGATAAGCACCCGCCCGAGCGACTCAATCCGGCGAACGCCGCCGTCCCCGGAATCAACAAGGCGCAGCGCTAAGTTTCAGATCAGTGAAAAAACCGGAAACGAAAAGAAGAGACGTTTTTCGCTCGGCGCCTAAAGCGCACTATGCCCATTTCAAATAAATGAGAGTTTTCAGAACCAACAGAACTACGAGCTTTAAAGTTAGATGCGTGACATTATAGTTGAAGCGCCATGTGAAGGGAAGGAGCCTTAAATCGACTTCTTATTTTCAAAAAAAAGAAGCACAAGGAGAGATTGACTCCTTGGATGAGACCAAGCCACCGATCAAGTCCTGGATGCGCCCTTTTGACTCCATCTTGATTAAGACCAAAAAACCTATCTAAAGTGGAGCTAGTTTGCTGTCAAACAAATGAGAAAGGGAAAACAATGAATAACTACTAGTAGGGATATGGATAGAGTCTCTCCTCAGTAGAGTTGTACATTCGTAAAAAGGGAGAATACTTTCTGATTATCAAAAAGAATCTTTCTAAAGCAAGAAGTGGGAGCAAAGTTTGACTTTTGAGAAAGAAAGCGTGCCAACTATTTTTGCATTGTGGGAATCTTAGTAAAGGCAGGAAAGAATTTATTGGGGGAAAGCCTCGCGCGTTAGCGCTTCCTTGCCATAGCACTTCAAGCCAATATGACGTGTTTAGGCCATTGCAAGATAGAACAGAAAGGGCTTTTCATCAGGCAGGCAGGCTTAAACCCCTATACAAAGTGCCAAATGACAACTGCCTCTTCCTGCTGCAGTGAGGGCTCCACGAAACCAGAAAAACCACCCCCCCGCCTGATCAAGCGCCTGGTAGTTGCTCTGCAGGTGGAAGCCCACTTCAGGGTTAGGGGGCGTTGCCTTACCAACCTCCGTAAATCGGAGCATGCTGCTAGCTTAGAACCTGGTCGAATAAGAACTGGCGATTCCCCCCCTGCCACTCTTATTCATCCGCGGCGCCTCGGCCGGTGCCTCCTTCTATCTCAAACCAGAACAGCTCAAAAACGTTAGGAAGATAAGGGCGAAAGACATCAGCCTGAGCGAACCGACTCCCAGAAGCGTACTTATCCGAAATCGAACGATAGCGGGCTTAAAGCTAAGCCTACAAAAGCAGGGCAGAAAAATACCTGAACGGCGGGGAGGAGCATCTCCAAGATCAAAGCGCGCTTTGACTTTGTCTCCCGATCCACCACAGGTTGGGTTTGAGAGCGTGATAAGCGATCCCGCACGGTTCGCTGGAGCACTTTGAGCTTCTCCTGAAAAGCCCCTCCCATAAGGAAGCGGATCTATGGAGTCACCATTGACTTATTTATTATTATGGTAAATCAGTGTATCAAAGATGTCAATCTGAGATCTTATTCCTGAGTTCGGCTGCCCACCTACGAGACTCACCTCTTTGGCTTCTTCGGCCCTCGGTGGGTAGGTGTATTATTCTACATTTTCCAAAAAGATAACTCTCATATCTATTCCATCATTTTTTTTCCTGTCAGAAAAAAACAGAAATTCTAGGCGAAAAATCCAGACCGAGGCGAAGGCCAGTGGTGGGATTTAAAAGTCGCCCGATCGGGTGTCTTCATTCAAGGACGGTACAAAGTAGTTAAGAAGAACGTGAAACAAAGTGAGGTCGGGGGGCAGGGGAAAAGAGTCGAGTCATTGTGCCGGACATCAACGTATAGCAAACGAAAACTGTGATTTCAGCCGAAAAGAAGCAAGCGCCATGGATACCATGACTGATCACCAGTTGTGATAAAGAAGAAATCTTTCTAAATTACTGGGCCAAGGGGCTCAAGCATCCAACAAACACACCGGCCGAAATGACATATAGCAGTCTCTGATAGAAAAATGACTACTCCTTCAGTTATTCAAGTTCTTTTCCCAAAGAAGTCCCAGTCTGACTGACGAGTCATCTACTTAAAGGACCCTCCCCTGCAGCCCCTTCCTTGAACAAATTATTCATGCAGTGCAATTTATTGAATATTAAAGAACCAAATGCATTTCGGACCTCAGTCAGTTCTCAATCATTTCGTAACTGGCAGGCTGAACTCATCTACGATGGGGGAGCTTGTAATGGCAGGAAAGGCTTAGATAAGAGTAACATGCCTCGCATTGCTTTTTGTAGAAAGCCTGACTAGCGAGAAAATGTTTGCATCCTCCAAAAAAAAGGTTGACCATTCGCCAAGCGAACATCTGCTTCGCGTGAACAAAAACAATTCCCTGCTCTTCCTTTCTTCGGTGCTACCTTTTTTCCTGGTATGGAAGAGGTGCAACTCTCACCTTTTGGATGCCCGGAAAACAACTCCCAGGTCAATTAAGAAAAATGTTGGAACCTCATGAGGAAGGATAAGGTAAATGGAAAAACTGACTGATAAACTACAGACCCAGGGGTATGATAGAGAATTTTGGGGAAGGAATAGAGATGATGGTAGAGATCACACATTGGAGAAACAAGTAAAGAATTCCGTACGTACAACCTTATTTGAACGAAGTGAAAAAGTAGGATTCCTTTAGTTATTCAATAATAAAATGTGGGCTAATTAATACCTTGCACTTTCAACTGTCAAGATCAAATCTGTTAGTCAAAGTGCTTCTCCGATTGCTCAAGACATCTTTTTTCAACAACCGAGGAACAAAACAAGATCATTTCGGCCGTTCCATTTTTAGTCATTAGTGAAGGAATATTCCGCATTAGTACGAAAAAAGGGGTGGAGGGATTCGTATATGTTGTTCAGGTCGATCAAAAGGCAGAAAAAATTGCTAGTGAACTGAATGTGAAAGTATGAAAACATCTCGTAATGTAATATTTAACCAGAAAATAGATTATGTCCCGCGGAAGTATCTTACTCGTTACGTGAAACCTGTGTCAGCGCGTGGATTTCATATAGTAAAAAAAAAGGAAAGGCGTGCGACCGAAACGTACGAAATTTAGTAAATATCGCAAAAGGCAGATGTAGTAGGGGCTGGTAAACTGACGGTAACAACTAGGTTTCTTGAAGATATGGTACTAAAAAGTTGTAGAGCTGGTCGTCTTCATATCGACAATGAGCCAATGAAGCAGCGCGTCGGGCTAATATCGGACACTTCCATCGTGCGCAGAAAGCGACAATTCCGAAGAAATGGTAAGATATGGCGGGTAAGAGTTCGCAGATCTCCCATTACCGGGAAAACCAGAAGTTAGAATGGGAAGAGAAAAGGAAATCCTACGTGGTTAAGCTACCAAAGTCCACGGGGCAAAATCTTATTTTAAAATGGATGCGAGCTTCGTCAAATGTTTGACAAGCATTAATGGCGCATAACCATGTTCGTCAACCAAGTTCAGTCGTCGTAACCTAATTAGTTAGTGGGAAAAACTGGGATAAGGCGGCAGGCCGCATTAGCTGCCTAAGAGCCTGTGTTCAGCCAACCGGTGAGACCCAAGCAGCAAGCAGAACAAGAGGGCATTTTCGAACAAGAACAGTAGCGAAGTTGCTTAGCCTTACAGGACTTAGCACATAAATCTTGAATGCATGACTCCACCAAGGAGTAGAGAATGTCCTGTTTCCATATAGTCTAACCACAATAGATATTCTATTGGTGGGCTGGTGGGAGGTATCAGTGGCTCAAAGCGCACTGGAAAGGGATCCAATATGTGGGTTCCGCACGTTCCACCTTTCATCACTCTCTGTCTATATGTGCAAGGAATCATAGACTTACATCATGATATCTTTTTCTCTTCCTTATTCTGATTTTGGTTTTCGTATCATGGATCTTGTCTGGCATCATTTTTAGACCTCGTGCCCAGCAGCAATGAATTTGTGTAAATTGGCTATGAAACTAGATTGAAAAAAGAAAAAAAAAAAAGTGAATAGAGGACTCCGGGGAGGGCTGTTCTGGAAACTCAAGTTCTGATTCGGAGAGAGCAACGACGACGACAAAGTACGCGAAAAAGCAAGAGAAGAAGAAGAAGATGAGTAGCCACCCCATATCGTATCAAATTCTGTTTGTATTGGTTAATGATCTCTATCATTCAGTCTCCGATCTAGTTAGTTTTTGATTTCCAGGACATATCATAAAAAACGTCTCTCTCGATATTTCTTTTTGAGGTTGTAGTCTTTTTAGCGGTACGCTGCCCCAGAAATGGGGCGGGGAAGGAGAAGTGGGCGGGCAGTGGGTCTCTTCGCTTTTATCACTTTGAAGTTTTTTGATAAAAAGTGAGGAATTTCTGAGAAAGGGATTGCAAGCATTCCTGTGTGATTGGGATAGGTAGGTACAGAGAGAACGTCCTCCTTTCCTGTGCCAAGAATAAGCGGGATAAGGATGAAGTGCAGGATCTACTCTGAGAAATCCATCTATGAGAGGGAACAGAGTGACAGCCTACATGAATGAGTAGCACGATCAACTGCTCTTCAGAAAGAGGGTTACTCAAGGAGTTTAGGGATTGCAAGCTTGGGATTACAACGAGATACCAGGACTTTTTAGGCCGTTCATCGAGCCTCAACTTTCTTGTACTAGCTGACTAAAGGCGAGCTACTTTTTAGAATTCTCTAATTAACTAAGCTCTTCCTTGATGGAGTTCCCCTATGACAGAACAATGTTGCCCTGAATGTGGATCTGTTGATTTTTCTTTGCCTTTAATAGCTTAATAATAATTCTTTCCTATTAGCGAGAGCTAGTGAAGTACCTCTTATCTTGTGAAAGCGGGTTATAGCAAGCCAGTTTAAAAGCGGGCTCTAGGACAGTTTGAAAGTTTCCCAAGGAAGGAATATTGAAAAGAGCAGGAGTTTTTCCAGCAAGTTTGAATTTAAGCATTCCCCGGTGCTTATGCACCTTCTAAAAGTCTCTGTCCCTGTATCGTCAACAGACACTCCTAAGGCTTGGTGAGCACTTTAGCTTCTGAACTCTTGAAGAAGTTACCTTCTCCATTTGATTTAGAGAAAGTATGCTCCCCGGTTTGAAGAAAGGCAATTCTATTGAATACATTCCTCTGAGACGGATTTGGTTTTCCGGTAAGGCAATTCCCATGATCTCAATAGAAATGCGTTGAGCCTGGGAACGTTAAATGGGTGTAAAGAGTTTGCTGGGGGAAGGAGGTGAAAATCATAGAAAAAGTTACCAATAGAATCACGCTTGCTTTCTCTTTGACCTTAGATGGCTTTCCTCGATGATGATTCACCAAAAAAGTGCTGGTTTCTATATAGCTATGATATCAAGTGATGACGCAGCATGGGCTGCGTCGCAGGGTTCTCATCATCATCATTACGATAATTCAAAAAAAAAGAAGTCTTCTTTTCGGAGGGCCATATCTTGGTACTTCATAGCTGAAAAAGCATATTTCTATTCAATTTGAAATAAAATATTTTTTCTTCCTTTCTAAGAGACCCTAAGTCCCAGGCATCCGTTACCTTGCTGACTTCTCGCAGCACTATATTTCACTTATTCAAAAAATGAATAAAAAGAGATGCGGGTTTCCGGTGCTGTCTTGTTTCTGCTGGGCTAGTTTCTTCCCCGGGAGCTGACCTTGAGAACTCTGCTAATAATAGCTCTATCTTAGTGAGTGTTGGGATATGAAGCTCTTCGGCAACATAATTCCTATTCATTCCTATTCTTCAGCTGCTTTCGATAGCGTGTACTTCACCTGCAAGGGAAAGACTCTCTCTTTGCGCCTATTTAATCCCTAACCCTAACCTATTATGCTTCTTCCGCTTTCAAATGATTTAGGGAATGACCGGCAGTAAGTGAAAAGCAAAGGAAGAACAGGACTCGGCTTAACTGTATGTTCTATACCACGTGGAAAGCCACTAGGCCAATTCACTTTAGCATACCACTCTGGCAGAAAAGAGTCTATTTGCCATAGGCGCCCTGTAAACTAGGCACTCTCCAAATGGTACTCGATCAGCCAGCCCACATTCAGCCCTTCTATGGACTTCCCTGTCTCAGTTCATGTCTAACTGGGCAGTTCCTAGGGGAACCTTTTGGCTTTCATCATTCCATTCCTTTTTATTGCAGCACCCGCAGAGCAAGAACCGGTAGTCTCCTATGGGCGCTTTCGTTCCTCTAAGTAGAGGGGTTGGCCATTTCGCCTTCGCTACAACCAGGAAGCTTTTGACGGAAGTCCATATCTGAGTCGCCGAGATGTGCGTCTCCGCATTGGTTCGAAGAAAACCAGAAATGGGCGGATCTTTCATCGATAGCTATTCATTTGAGCTCCTTGGGTAGCATTGCTTTGCTTGGCATCGGTCTATCGTAGTCCTTGGCTGCACCGCTAGATAAGAGGTTTGAATTCAATCATGATACAGTAGCAGAAATAGAATAAAAAAAGGAAATCTCCCAAGGGCTGAATGTAGACTAGCTTCAGCAAAGAAAATTAGATCGTTTCCTGGAAGAGATCGGATTTTTCGATCCTGGGAGCTTAAAACAATTTGAATTGCCTCTCTTGAATAAGAATGGAGAAGCCTTCCATCGCAATACAATACAGAAGAGCAGAAGGAGAAATAGGGTATCGTTGGCGAATACCCTTTCCAACTGCCATCGAAGTAGAGTGGCATACTGGTTCTAAGCCTACCTTTCAGCATCACTTCCTGCAGCCCGCTGTCCCTCTCTTCGATATTCAATTACGAGAATCCCATTGCCCGACGTGCTTTCTGAACTCTCTTTGAGGCGTTAGACTCGTATCCATGGAGGCTCCAAAAAGCAAAAAGCTTCGGAAATGGGAGTGAGTAGTCTCTAAAAAAGATCACGCCAAAGAACGTTTATAAACCGAGTAAGTGAGAGAATTAGACGGTGTATCACTCGCTCAATCCTGATACAGGTCTTGCAGCTTTACCGCCTGTATCCCAACGACTGATTGGTTTCCAATGAAATTACTAATGTTTGAGTCTCAACTGGATGTCATAACCAAATGCCTTAGAAAGAATTGATCACAAAGGACTAATCGATTGTCTACTGCCTCAAGGTGACATACAAAGAGGTGGTTTAGTGTGAGTGCAAAGAGAGTTGGCGCTTAAGCCTTCTTTCGAAAGAAAGTAGTGTAAGAAGATGGTCTAATCCCTTCTTCGGTGGTACCTTTAATGAATATCCTTTTCCTTCTCCTCGATTAGCCGTTCCATTTTAGTCAAATAGTGAACTATGAAGAAAGTGCACCCCATTCCCTTCCTTAGCCATTTAGATGGCTTATTCTCGTCCAGTTTGGAGAGAAAGATGAGGTTCTTCACTTTCGAAATGCGAACTTTAGAACTCAACCATAAGCTTCTTCGAACAAATAGAATCAGATTAGACTTTTGCCCCTTTCCTAGTGAACTGTAAGCACGCTGATGGGTGGGAGAAGTTTCAAGGAAGACAGGTTGAAGAAAGTCAAGAAAGAGTCCTCAACTGGATCAATTCCCGAAATCGGGGATTTGGCCCTACTGACGACCCTGGCCCATGCTTTATGGCTGTGGAGGTTTGCTGTTCCAGTTATTCTTTGGTTAAAGACAATCATAAAGTACACGAGAGCTTTCCCCGAATGCAAGGCAGAGGCACTAGAAGCAGCTCATTCCCCGGAAGAACCAAGCGTTCATACTAAAAGAAAGTCAAGGCGAGGGGGTCCATTTGGCTCAAGTGATGTCCTTTGATCTTGTATTAGAAGAATGACTTACCTTTGGTGACTAGAAAGCAGGTTAGCTACTAATTCCTCTTACGCGATCCATACCACTTGTCTATGGCAGGGCCCATTACAAGGCTTCTCAAAATGCATACATAGATAAAAATAGCCGCTGCCTTACATTAGTAAGGAAGCATATGCTTCTGATGGAGCATAATAGAACACCCCGAACTCTCTGCATACGGCTAAGAGGGCCCTTGCACCGAAAGGCCCACCCACTAGACTTTAGAAGAATGATGGGATTAAATAATAAGGGGCTGGAGCCAAGCGCCTAGGAGCGAAAGCCCGCTTCCGCCCTCTATTTCTTTTTAGGCAATCTTTTCTGATCATTGATGATCGAGCTGATAGTCAAAAAGAAGAAGCCAAAAAGGCACCACCTTATGAAAGGCGCAAGACGAGGAATTTAGGCATCTATTTCTAGCTTCACTCTGACTAAGTCCTTCCGCCCCTCGTAGATTCAATTCAGTTTGCCTTTTTCAGCAGAATCGATAACTCTCTTCAAGCGGATCAACAAAGGCGAGATCCTAAACTTTCCACCAACTCAATCGATCTGGGGAAAACTACACTTGCATTCCTTCATGAATCTTATTCCATTTCGGTTGAACAGGTTCGACATAAGCCCCATTCAATTAGCAGCCGCTTGCCTTTACCTGCCACTCATAGGTTCTGCAGGCTGGCCAGCTAGAATCTCTTTCAGACTTATAGGGTCGAGATTGTCCGTCTAGAGTTAGCGCTGAGACTTTCTCCTGGCCGGTCATGGCAGGATAACAAATATTCTTTAAACTCAATAACATTCATGTAAGTTCTACTCACTACTAAAGAAAGAAGGTCCGCGAAGGAGTCACAAACCTTCAACTCATCGAGGAAAAGGCAAGGTTTTAAGCAGGAAAAACCCACAGTAGAACCTGTTCGCCGGGTCCGGCACATGAGATAGAAGCCTTTGATTACTACAGCCACTTCCCAAGCATCATTAGCCTTCTTGGGAGGACCTTTAGATTCATTCCTCCATTCTCTTTACTTATCTTCGACTTCGTAACCTGGAAGCTATGTACTGTGTCCCATGGCTGTCGCTAAGCATTTTGCATAGAATACCAGCGAGTGGTTATGGACTTAACTAAATAGGGTTCGTGAGAAATCATTTTATTGGATAGCAGCGTTTTCTTCATATTGAAGTTCTGTGACGCGCCAAGAACCATTTCACTTGGTAGCTTTATACTGTAAAAAGAGAAATATAGAAAGTGTGCCGTGGAGTGAGAGAGGTATCAATCACTCTCAGTTCTTTCTTTCTAAATTCCTAACATGATGAAGAGAGCTCTTATCGGCTTGAGGTTTCTTTTCAAGCTAAGTAGAATGGAAGGCCAGGTGTCGATGTCTCTTTCTTTCAATCATGGGCTATTAAAGAGAGAGTTCTCCTTCCGATCATTGCGTAAGCCGGAGAAAGAAAGAGTTGCTTCTTGGAAAAAGTTAAATCAGACTCCAGAAAGAAGGCCTCTCTTTCATAGAGATAAGGCATACTACATAAAAGATTGCTAGCAGGATCATTATTTCCTATGGTGAGTGAGAATATTCATTCAGTTGGTTTGCAGAGATAAGTAACTAGTAAAAACTATCTGCTATCAAGACTGAAAGCGATGAGGATTTCCTCGAGGTCGTAAAGTCTGGTAAGAGGCCAGATTTTTTCTTTTATAGCTCCAAGGAGTAAGGAGCGAAAGAACAAAGTGTGGTCTGTGGTGATGTCAGAATTTGCGCCAATCATCGGTTTCAGTGTTATTGTGGCTCTTATATTCCTATTAGTGGTTGTTTTTCCGTCTAGTATACAACTAGATAGGCGGGCATTAAGCCTTCTAGTTTCCAAATGCACACACATATGTCTATCCAAGTGGGAATTTGTTTTTCTGAATCACTCATATGTTATGTGCAGATTCGGACTGGGCATCTTTGAAATAAAAAGTGAATCATGGCGTCCGAGAGAAGACGCTTCCCCGCCTTCGAAGAAGTGGGCCTAATGGCGAAGGAACGTTTCAAGTGAAAGCCCTCCTCTTTCCAAGGAGAGAGTCGTACTTCCATCTCTCTACCCAATTCTTGATAGAGACAACTTACCAGAGCAGCCTGGCCTCCCATCAGGAAAGTCATTCCACTATCTGCAGCAGGAAGGCAGCAACCGCCGTGAACTCAAAGGCAAGGGCAACTTTCTCTTCCAATCTCGGACTCTGGCTCCCCGCACTACGTGGAAACACACATCCTGGTAAACCCCTTCGATTTATCTCCTTTGACTCAACCTTTTCAAACTCAAGAAGAAATGGGATGTTAGTTCAAAGCATCCAAGGCGAACTCGGTATATGTTCCCAAGTGAACGTCTGGTCGAAACCTCAAGAAAAAGACACGGTGGAGAAAATGAATGAGATCCTCCGTAGTCTTACTGAGGAACGGCACCAAAGTCCATGTTCTCTGAGAAATCAAAGTCGATTTCATTTGGGACCTTTAGACGTTCATGGGACTGAAGGAGGAGAAACTCCGAAGAGAAAGCAGTAGAGTAGCCTACCTTGAGGAATGAATACCACTTCTTTGAATGTTTGCAGCAATTCTTTCTATTGAGGCTAACAACCTTAACTGCACAAGTTCGCTGGCCTTACCTCCATCCCTAGAGGAGCCGTATGAGTGTGAAGCTCCACGTACGGTTTTGAAGCCGAGCCTTCCGCAATGGGGCTTAGGGACTGATGACTGGTTTCAGGGCGGCCGGCCTACTACGGGCACCTGTAGGGATTAGTGTGTGAGACCGCGATCCACAAACTGACGCATGGGACTCACCCTTTACTTGGGAATAAAGAGGGGAAACATAGCATGTCACAAGAGCGAGGCGAGGTTTGAAACCCTACTGCGAGAGGGACGCCTCGCGAGCCGGGCTTTTAGAGATGAGGCCTTTTGGCGAAGCCAAGTCAATTTCGGGCCACCAAACCCTGCAACTGATGAGAAGGCCCTATGGAGTAAAGGGAAGCGTGTACGTTGTCACACTCCCTGCCTTCCAAAGGTGCCTAGAGGACGGGCCAGACGCAGCAGAGCGACAACCCGGAGCGATTCCCACTGGCAGGGACAGGAGCATTTTTCACATCTCAAGGCACACATCACGACCTACAGGCAACACCGGCGAGACCTTTGGAAGGCACCCACCCTGGGAGCCGAGGATCCATAAGTACCTGCAGCCCCCGACCGGAATATTGATCATTTTGAAAGCGGGGGGAAGGACTTTCTGCAACGAAAAAACGGAGCAGATTTGACCTGGCACAACCTAACGATACATCCATTAATGATCTGTGCCTAGAATACGTTGCTAGATCTCTGCTCTAGAAAGCTATAAGAGGCAACAACGACCGCGGGTTTGGGCATCCAAAAAGTGTTAGAGTATCAACATATTGTGATGGGATAGAGCCAAGCACTCAGTTCAGATCTTCAGTTCGATCATTAAGAAGGATAGTCCTCGCGCGAACTACTAGAAAATGAGATTATTAGTGAATGAAAGAAGTGACCAATGACGATCCTATCCTCAAAGGGGGATTCAGGAGGGAGTAGGAGGAGTCAGTTTCTCTTTTGAAGATCGAGTACAATGCAGCTGGTAAGTGGAGAGGAAAGACTTCAGAGATTCTTATCTCATCGCATTCCCAGGTCAACCAGGCAACTACAATGGCGAAAAACTCAAAAATCCATGGTTTCCCGGTAGAACCCTATTTCTGCCCAAGTTGTTTCTGGCGGAAAAAGAAGCGGTTTCTTTTCGCGCAGCTTGCCTGGGTAGCAGGTCCTAATTTTGTATATTGGTTGTAACATTTGGCCGAAGAAGCATCGGGCAGGTTGGAGTTCTTACCTTCTGGGGACTCCATGGACCAAGATCTGCTTTTATTATATGGTCAATACCGATCTACTTTAGTAGATCATATGGATGTAGAAAAAGCTTCTCATTTTGATGAATGTTGGAAACATCTCTTTCCATTTCATTTACCCAGTTCATATCTTGTTTCGTGTTCCTGAGAGGAATTCAAATCTCTTCAATCTCGAATATCACCTAAATAACTGCGGGCCAGAGAGTCAAATAGGCGTCGGGAAGAAAGAGTCTGAGGTCGGCTCGACGACATAGAGCAGATCTTGGTTGGTCCCACCACCACTCGAGATTGGACATATATATAATCTTTCTTCTAAAAAAGAGATTCTTATCTTTTTATTTGAAAATAGCTGCAAGACCAAGTGCAAAAAACCTAAAGCCCTTCTTTTTTTTTATGTTCCTCCCAGATACATGGCTTACATACCCGGCTCAACATTCTTGGAAAAAACAATAATCGAATCGAGGCTCCGAGTGAGAACAATTCAGAAGCTTATTCAATCTCTAGGAACTAATCGAGACCGAAATTGAGAAAAAAAGAGATACGAACGGAGAGGAACAACTAATCGATGAAAGAAATAACATGAAAACCATTCTGTTTCAATAGAGGTATCGAGTAGGTTGGGGGCAATGAAGTAGTGAAGTGGTTGATTTTTGCGAGCTGTTCCAACCACTGCTGGATGTGATTCCAAGAGCCGAACGAGAATGAATACCACACAGAAGAGTCGTAAGACCAGGCTTCCAATAGGAATAAGCTTCAACTGATCCATTCCGGATCGACCGAATTGGTACGGAAGTTGTAACATGGAAACTACAGAAAACACGACTTATTTTGAATAACCCGGTGACCTACCAATTGTAGAAATAGGATTTTTTATACAATAAGCACTTAAATAATACAATCCGCGGTACCATCTTCTTCCCATTTCGAAGCAAAAAGGTGCGTGAAGGAAAAGGAACAACGGAGGGATCCGAATCGGACCTAAATGGGAATGAGACATGAAAAGTCTTTTCAAAACCTAGCACATGTTACGACGATATACGAGGAATAGAGAAAAACTCGTGAGTGGTGTGGAGGGGGAAGATCTGTTTGGCGATATAGTTCAAGAAAATCTCATTCCTTACTTTCGTTCTTTCTCAATTCATTCGTACTTCTGTGACTGGTTCTGGAAGCGCGTGTCATCTTCAACCAACCTCCACCGTACGCGTACCTTTCGCGACCACCGAAGAACTGCTTATACACCAAACAGCCGCTTATATACGCCGCTTACATTAAAAGATCAATGATTCTTCATTCAAAACTCAGCGTCAAACTAAGAAAAAGAGAGATGTGCCTAAGGCGGCAGCTGCAAGGCAAACCCTGTGCACGCTAAGAAGAGAAGAGAGAGATTTTCGAAATTACTACCACTAAAAAAAAGCTTTTCCTCCCTATAGGGCCTGGGTTTGTCTTCGTGTACCTTCTTGGCTTATTAGGCTTCCAGCTGAACAACATGGCCTTGCCGCCCCGCCGCTAGCAGAAGCGCTTGAAAAGCGCCCTGCTTTGTCGGCCTTCTGCGCAACAGTCCACCAGTAGCGGGAAGAGAGGGTTACTGCATACAAGGCAAGAGTCTTCCAGTTTGGAAGCCTTTTCTACCAGCCGGGCAGTACAACAGCTGTATCTTTATCTTATAGCTCGGCGCGGCGGGCTGGTCGCCTTTGAATTCAGTGTAGATAGAAGTCTATATTAAACAGATAAGGAGTAGGAGTGAGTGTCCCTCGCCAACCCTCTGCGGGTTGGAAAAGTGTCTTGTTTGCAAGACGGACTGACAAAAGAGAGTGCTCGACTGAACAACGGCCAACAAAGATCTGTAATTATACATAGATAATAACAGCTCTCCCTTCCCCTGCCTTTAAGGCTTTAAGGCGAACCGTATGGCGGTTGAAAGAAAGATGACCTCACCTCTTCTCGTAAAATGGTCAAAGTGTGAGAGCCTACCTTTAGTATCCCCCCGTTGATCTTCTTTAGATAGAATCTTCAATGAGAAACAAGCAACCTTTACTAATAAAGTGCTTGCTGAGTGTTGCCATTTTGGAGCCCAAGCCCTTGTATGGGTTGGTTGGGGTGCTGGTGAGCGCATTCTTCTAAGCACGGAAAGAGGCTTCTCTCTTTCTGCTTTCGCTAAGGAGTGCGCTAACGCGTTCCCCTTACGTTTCTCTTCGCTTGCTCTGCAGCAGTAATACGAGCCTCATACAGAGCCGCGCCGCCTGCCTCCTCTCTTTAATATGCTGATAAAGAAGGCCCTCTTTTCCACCAATCCTTATTATTTACTACTAAGCATCTTTTGGGGTGTATAGCTCAGTTGGTAGAGCATTAAGCTTTTAACCTAATGGTCGCGGGTTCAAGTCCTGCTATACCCAAACCTACCCAAACTCTACTATGAGTAAGGATGCGTAGTAGCCTTCAAAGATGACTCTTTGGCCTTTAGACTCGCTTCGGCGACTTCGCCTTTGTTGTGACAAGGGGAGCCGCTCCAAGCCGAAAGCGATAGCGAATCCCGCATCCAAACCGGCCTCAAAAAGCGATCGAAACCCTTTCCTATTTAGTGCTGCGTCAGCTGATCCTTCAAAGCGTCTGCGTACCAACAAAATCGGGAAGCAACATTCGAAAAAAAGACGAGGGTAGGCTGGTCGAGGGAGGATCGTGAAAGTCGATTTGGCAGGTCCCCAGTTAGAAAGCAGGTTGATCGCCCTATGAAAGCAAAGTCACGAAAAAGCGATCCATATTTCATAAAGAAAGGCTTGCTCATACGTCTCTTCTAGCGTACGCGCGACCTCTTTCTGATTGAGCCCGACTCTGGATCAATAATCAGCCTATTCTAGTTCGCCTTGTATCATCCGCTGATTTGAAGTAGGATCGTGAAGTTGCTTCACACCCTTCCGGCGTTTGATTTTCGCTAGGAGCGAGGTTGTCCTTAGCAAGAATGGCTGGAAACCGAGCAGCAGACCTGCGAGACTACCGTTGAATGGGGGCTTTTCTTTCATTATGATGAAGCGACACCTTTTAGACTATACTAACTCTTTTTTTTACGAATTGACTCTGGTGATGGATCGGGCAATTCATACGTAGGAAATTCGCCACCCAAAGGGTTGTTTTCAAGCTGAGGGAAGGTTTGGGCTTACCGGCTAACAAGAGGGTCTTTTTCAAACAAATTTGCTGGCCTGATTTGAAAAGCAAGAAAATGCATCATTCCAAAGAGATATCAACAGACACAGAAAGAGATCTCAATCCTGCAGTTGGCGAAGTCAAAGTCCCATGTTCCACGTCACGAAGAAGCAAATGCTCTCGCCTTAGGGAAGCATACATACACACCTATCAAGTGAAATTCATTAGAGAGACTCCGGGACTAAATTCATTAATCATCTCGTAGGAATTTCCCTTCTCAAAGTAGGTCAAAAGAGCAGGCCGATGAAAGGAAGACTCTCTCGAAAGGTGTCTGCTCGTAACAGAAAGAGACTGTTGCATCAACAAAGTTTAGTAGTAGAAAAAAACGCTACTTGGCTCATCGATGCCATCACTTCCTCGGCTGTAGGGAGGGCGCTTCTGGAGCCAAATCAATCCCACAGGTGATTACCCGGAACTTCATCAATGGAAAGTCAAAAGGAAGAAAAATCCGGGTTTTGGAAAGGACCCAGGTGACCATAAAAACGACTGGTAAGAGCGGAGCAGCAGAAGCATTGAGATTTGCTTGTTCAGAGATGCGTCGAAGTATACCTATGAAAGTGGATTGCAAGGGTCAGGCACCAATGCATTACTAAAGAATAACCAACCGGAAAAAAAGTTAAGGGAGCGTGGAAAGAAGGATGGGTCCTACTATCTATGGGTAAACCGCCAGGTCCTTATCGAACCAGCTATTTCTTTCCTGGGGAAAACAATCTCAAGGGAAGTTACAGTGCTTTGCCCCCCTGCCACTGAATACTGCGCTGCTACGGTCAATAAACTGCCTTAAAGTGGCCTGCCCGGATGACCTTGAGGGGGCCCCCGCGCTGCACCTTCTCAAGCTCGAAGGGATCTATGAGTAAAGAACGCCCACTACCTTCTAACTTGAATTAATTGCTGGTAGTAATTCCTTTTAGTTCAGGAGTGGGAGTGTCATTTTAGTAAAATCCGATATGACATGTGTTTTCTTTTTGTTCAGTGCGCATTATCTCCTTATTATAACCGGGCTGATAACAAAGCCAAGGGAGAGGAAGCTAAAGTAGACCTCGAGCTCTGGGATCAAAACCAAGTAATCTACCCCTACGTTTCTCGAGCTGCTGAACTTCTTTAGATTCCAATGTGATAGCTTTATGCCAAGACTAGACTAATTGCTGTAGTTCCTCCATCATATATATATAAAACCTTCTGAATGAGTCATTAGTACTTTCTTTGATTGATGATATACCTACGAAGTGGTAAGTATTGTTTATTATTATTTCCATTTGATGAATTGGCATAGCCTCCACTTTCCCTTCTGAAACTTGGACAGGTTCTCCACATAAACCAGTTGCACGAGAGCTCCCTCAACCTTCACTGCTACATACTGATCCGTCCAAGGCAATGGAGGAAGAGTCTAATGTTTTTGCATACCAAGAAGACTGGTCAATCTACCCTTTTCATCCTTCCTTCCACAAAAAACTGTGGGCAGTCCTTGGGTGTATAAAATGAAAGAAAAGTCTGATGGGTCTGTTCATTGAAGGATTCAAGGCCTGTCTTCTTGCAAAGGGGTATACACAAAAAAGAAGGTGTCGATTTGAAGAAACTTGCAGTCCGGTTGTCAAGCAGCACACGATTCGCATTTTCCTTTCTGTATTGCTAATTTGTTGTAGAATTTCCTTCCAATGTGTATCCTAGTTTGGAATCAATGAGCCTTGAGGCATATTGGAATACCAAACTCAGTACAGTCCTTCTAAAAACTGTACGAAGAGTTGTAGCCTAACGGGCTTATTTTATCCCAATTGAGCAAATCTTGCGATGAAATGGGCGACGTGTTCCCTCGGATTTCCCTTCCCTCCCGTTAGACCCTATGAATTCAGGTTGGGTAAACCGGGGTGGAAAAGGAACCTTGTCCGCCGTCATGCCGGATATGGCTTTGTCACAAGTTTAGTATTACTGACTCTCCAAGGCGTTGTTATATATCATAATGATATGACTGGTAAAATTTTTGTATTCCCAATCAAGGTTCGTCGTCTGCCTTGGGGGCAGAGAGAATTTTGAAGGTTCTCGTATGTTAATTGCCCTTGAGTAAAGATCCCATTATACTGATGGTCTAATTCAAGGAAATGTCAATTCCGCCATATACTTCAATTGCAAACGATTATTCAGCTAGGTAGGGAAGTCTGGGTGGGTTATTTGTTACTTTGTATTTCAAAAGCGAGTGCGCCGTTAGTTCATCGTTATGTGGTAAAATGACTCGACCAATACCGGTTGATACGTCTGTACCAGTATCCCTTAACGGATGTCGGCTCCCTAGAATCATACCTTCATTCCATAGAAGTGAATTGAAGGAGGTCTCCAAAAAAGGAGATGTCTTTAATCCAGTTTTCTTTTTTCAGTATTTTCCATTTCAAATGGATTCTATTGGCAAAGCCGGTCAGTCGCAAGACTTTCCAGACTATGGTTGAGCCTCCAAAGGAGATGGATCGTGTATTTTACATCAGGTCTCTATTATTATAAAAAAAGAAGAGATGAAAAGATCTGATTCTCCAAGATACGTCCCCAAATAATAGAGACAAATTTCATCAGGGGTCTTCGAACCGACCTGGAAGGCCTCTGCCTTACCGTGCGTGAGTCACGGCATTCGGCAATATATAACCGATGTAAGCTGGAGTTTAAGAAGGTAAGGTCAATTTTCCCTCTTCCTTTTTCCGCACGAACTTGTCGGCGGTGGCTTATGCAGCTCAATGCAAGAGAGGCAGAACAATATTCGCAAAAGGCTCAGGGCTGAGCGAACTAGGTCTCCGTGGTATCTGACAGGAAACAATCTGGCCCTTTTAGACTTTACCAAATATCTTATCTATGATACTGGCTGTTTAGAGCTACAAGAGGTTTATAGTTGATGCTGGGAGACAGATCTATCTCCAGTGTCAATACGTTGTGTTGTTCAGAATTATTTTCAACTGTCGGTCTTATGGCCATACACCGAGATATGGTGCCTTTCAACCTGTAGGATAGGTGGCGGGACAAGACTCAGTCTCTGCAAAGTCCAAATCTGTTACAGTGAAACGGAGGAGGGCAATGCCGTGGTACCTCTCTACTTACCCATGGATTTGTGGTTAGGTAGAGGCTGTGTCCCCCAAATCCATACCTCAAAGGTTACTTGGTCGAATATTTACGAAGAGATTTACGACCTCGTGATCTCCGTGTGTGTCCAGACGAAATGTTTGAGATGGGCATGCTGAGTTCCAGGAATGGTCCCTTCTGAGAGGGTGGGTGGATGAGGTCATGGTTAAAGTTGGTTCACTGGTACGCGTCTGTACTTGGGTGACCTGGATAAGCCCCTGTACAGGAGCTTCTGGAGACACTCACCGGTCGTGACAACTCCACTTGAATCTCCTGAAAACAAAGATGAAAAATCTTGTTCGCTTGGGCGTCTGTGGAAGTGTTATGATTTGGTATTGTCTCTTGCTCTAGATTATAGACTGATTACCTGAGGCAACGCCTTTGTGGGCGGTTACCTGAACGGATCCAAACCTCCGTGGTCTTGAACAACCACGAGCTTCGAGGTAAATCTGAAATCCTGATGAAACTCCACCGACTGTCCGCTATAAGATTCTCCATCTTCAGCTTTACTCTCATGGGGTCCTCCACAAAGGAAAGGAGATAAGAAAGAGAAGGCGAACGACTTGACTATAGTATGTTTGATGTTTCGTGAGCAGTGCAGATCTTTGGAAAGCTGGTGTCCGCGTGTGTGTGTGAGTTCTTTCAAGGCAAGGGGCGGCCTTTTGATCTGGACATTGTTGCTTCTACTCTGATCCGGGCCGAGGTGGGCTCTGCTTGGGCATTGGCACGTAGGTGGTCTAAATTCCTATGACTGAAAGTCTGGCCCCTGTGAACATCTTTCTTAATGTAATAAAGAGGGCCTCTGTAACTGCGAAAAGTGGTGTCCCACTAACGGCCATTCCCGCTCGGCTCCGATAACGCACCCGAGGAGTCGGTAAGCACTGATCCCTCTCGACCTGGAGAACGTGTGACGCTGGGTCGGAGTTTGTGAACCAACTGGTCGCCCTCTAGCTGCATCTGGCCCCTTTTCAAGTTGCCTAGGGTTACAATTCCTCTTCTGGAATACCCTCCCAGAAGGGAATTTTGATCTACTCCCCCAATTCACTTTACGTCATGCCGACTCTTTCGTCATAAGGCGTGTGAATTCGACTAAGGGGAATTCCATAGGACCTAGTCCTCATGATTTCACATAGAGATCGAGAGCGTTTCCCCCACGGCTATGGGGGAAGATGTAGATCGATCGCCCTAGATAGACAAATCACATAGAGGGTCTCAAGCAAGTCTATATATATATTCTTAGATTTCGTTCCCCGTAAGTAAGATCAATATCACAACCAATGAGGTCTGCTAGTTTTACATACTCCAAGTGATACTCGATCCGATAGTTTACATGATAGTTTGATGCTGCGATCAAGCATAAAACATAAACTTTGAGGCTCATTAATAGCTAAATACATGGCAATTGAATCCTCATAAGCCGAGATCAGGTAAAGAGCATACTGCGAGTAGAAGTGGGAAATTAATACAATGAATCTAAAAAAGCATCGTAAACTCTCCTTTCGAAAAAGAATTCCGAAACACATCGAAAATGGTACCAGCCGCCGTACTTAATAATAGAAGGATTTGGCAGAAATATGTGTAAAATTGTCCCTCCTAAAAAGATTATTCCAGAATAAATGGGCAATAGTTAGAGAGGTGGAGCTTGGAAGCGGCGTGAGCAGAAGCAAGGTTAGATACCAAAGCCGGGGCCAGAACCGTCCACACGTGCAAGTTTCCCTGCATGTGGCTCTTCCGGTCCGTGATAATCTCCGGATTTGCGTGACCAGCACCGATCACTGGGGCTATGGGGATGCCCCTACAGCAGCGAGCGAACCTCTTTCGAAACTGGTGTTGAATGGGCGCCAATTTTGGTCCTGCAGCCCGATCCAGCCACAGACTTCTATTGATCATCACATGTCCCTTCAACAGTTGTATCTTAATTCAGCGTCTTTGGCTTTCATGAGAGAAAAGCTCGCCGGAGAAAAAGCCACAGGTGCCGTAGGTAAGCTCCCCCATTCGGCCCGGCCTCAACGAATAGGCTAGACTTCCATCTCCTCAATTACCTATCATCCCAGCCTGCCGAGAAGGTCCCCTCAGTTCTCTGGCAGCACCCTCCTCGAGGTGCATTTAGTTGTCTTACATGAGACTCGATATTCCCCCACCCACAGCATGACACACCTTCGCTCATCATCCATTCCGCCCGCCCGGGCCAGACGCGGCGCCCTTTCTCATTATTATCATCTACCGCCTCTTTCTTTCCTCCCTTTCGGCTAATATTCATACGCATGAAGATCGTCGTATGTATGCTCGACTTCGGTTGCCGGTGCTATAGGTAGGAGTACATTATGGCAGGATCAGTCACCCGGGCAAACAACCCTCCCCCAAGAAGAATTGTGCTATGCCCCCCCGATCCCTATAGAGCGAAAGAGCTGCCTGGTGATCCCTAGGTTGCAGCACGTCCGGTCGTTAACTCCCGCGCCATGCCAAGCCGTTTCTAGACCGACTGACGCCCACCTGCACAGGTACCTACGTAGTGTAGTCTCGGTCGCACACATCCAACATACAGCGTTCGGACTCATGTGTGCCTTCCAGAACTGTGGGGTCTCGAGCCCGCTGTTGCGTAATACGATTAAATAGCCTTGCGGCGGCAAAAGATTAGACGTCCTCCCATGCTACGGTGTTCCCTGCGGTCCAAACCCCGGTGCCGCATTAGGGGTTAGGGTTGGTGGACGATAATAGCTCCTCCGTATCCCAAAGCGCGCTGCCCTCCCAGGCGCGCGCAACACCTTGGCAATCCAAGCCAAACCCACACATTGACTAACGGTGGATAATCATATTTTAGAGGGGTACTAAAGATAACCCATGAGAATGAGCAAAATGAAGTTGCATTTCAATGAAATAAAGATCTCTGTGGAAACCGCTAAAAAGATTGAACATGTGAGAGATCCGAACGAATTCTGCCATTTCTGTATTGAAATACCGAGTTACTTACGTGAAGGTATTCAGTAGGTAAAAGTTAAAACGCCCCCCTTAGGCGGCTGTGGGAAGGCCCGCCATGGGATTACTAACTGACTGATATGGGTTGTGGCCAAGACTGCTTGAAAAGGAGTGAACTGGACACATCATAAAGAATAAGATTCTCCAAAAGAAAGATTGTATACACGCATGAGATCAAGAGGTTCCACAAATACCACCTGTGTATCAATTCATTTATCAACTAGCTTAGAATGGGTCATTTTATCGGGGAGCTCCAAGTTTTGTTTCTCCATAATTAGGGGGCCATGCCCTTCGGAGAGCACTAAGTAGAGGTCCTTTGTGGATTCATATGGGGGTTTACTCCTTCCGGATAACCTGCAAGTCGTACTTTGTTGTAGCCCAGCTCCTGCACAGCTATCTCACAAAAAAAAGATTTTATGGCGGCAGAATAAGATCTTGGCCATTTGAAATGCTAATCATTTCACCTGCCGACCACCCAGATGGCAGCCGTCTTGATTCTCAAATCTATATTGATAGGGGTTTTCCCTGCACAAAAATATGGAAAGAGGGAATAAGGTATGTACTTCACACCTATATAATAGTCATTTTGAGCCCCTAATCAATCTAACAGCTTACTTTCTCTAGAGGAGAAAGCCTTATTCCTTTCCTTTCTTTATCATCTTCTCTTACAATAAAAAAAGAGCGTCTCTTCCAAGATTGATATATAATGTGGATAGACTTCACTTCAGAAAGATGGGATTGAAGGATAAACAACTGCCATCAAGCATATCGGCATATTCCTTTGTTCGGTGTGGTGTCACGTTATCTGTCAATGTCAATCAAGTAATAGAATTCATTCCCACTGTCTGAGGAAAACGTGAAGAAATTCAAGAGCTTGTAAAAGGCTCCGGAATAAAGGAAAATAGCTAAGGGCGGGCCGTTTGCTATTGGTTATAAGGACTGCTCGCCTTTCTAATACGGTATTTGCTAATATCGCTCCCATGTAGTGGTGGTCGACCTAAAAGTATCATTCCTGCCATACCAGAATGCCCATTATCTAGTGCTAGAAGCTTCGCCAAGTAGCTAAGCAAGATGAGGTCGCTCGCTTCGTAGACAAGGGGCTCGCCCCTCGACAACCTTCTTCTTATACTGGTGCAATCTCGCCATTTGTGGTGCTAGTGAAAGGGCTGGCTGGTGCAGCAAAGCCTGGTTCATAGTCGGGTGAGAAGAATGAAAGACTATGGAGAAGAGCAGATGAAGATAGAAGGGATCTCAAACTGCTGCTTTATCTCTTCTTATGTTAAACCGACTGCTGCTCCTGGAATTGCCTGTCGTGCCATTGGAACTACTGAATCAACGACAACTCCACTGTTGGGGGCTATGACTATAACAAGGGTCTGTCTGATCTGCCGCCTCGCTCTAACGTGGATCAGCTGTATCTGTCGTGAAAGGCAGTTAGTCGTTATAGGTATAACCACCTGGGTAGTACGTACGAGCATAAGTAGCGACCTAAGTAGTATGGGCATTATGTTGTAGATTTTCGTTCTTACCCGTTTTTCTTTTTGGTATTACCATGGATGGGAAGGATTATTCATTTTGTGATCGTTAGAGGGCACATAATTAATGTTGATCTCGATCTAGTCGACTCTGTTTGTTGATTCAGTAGATCCGGCCGGTTGAACGGGCGGAGCTAGCAGCACCAAAAGCAGCGGTAGTGGGAAGGGGATGAGTACGAGAGGCAACGAGGGCAAAGGCACCTGAAGCAGCAATGCTATCAGCAGCACCCGCCATAACAGAAGTGACACCCAAATGCTTTATCGGTCCTGTAAGCCGTTGATTCAGTGCCGCAAGCTTTATCTCCTGCAGCAATAAATGATTCACAATGCAGGAGGCTAGGATAGCTGGAGCAGGGGTGGCTGACGACGGAGGTCGAAGAAGGTTCGAAGGAGGCTCAATCTTTCACTATTCAGAATGGGGAAATCAAATGCAGTCAGCAAGACACCTGGAATTCATTCTGTAGGAAGGAGGACCTGCTAGCGATAAGTCTCAATCAATCATAGGCGGGTGAAAGCTTCTTTGGTTGCCTGTTTCATTCATTATTGTCCAGATCGGACCTTAACCCCGCCCCCCAACTACGGGGGAAGTCACACTTTGAGCTTCCTGCCTTGACCCTAGGCCTCACATCGATCGTCCTGTCCACTGAACTCATCAATCAACTGCAGGCCTTGACTCCTACAATACTCCAACTCTATCTATTAGAGTTTCAGGCTGAATTCTCTGGCAAGTAATGCTTTCTAATTCACCGGCGATTCCCTCTCCTTCCTTCAGGTCTGGTAATGGATTTGACTTTCTCTTTGGGCTATCATTGAGGCATGCCCACAGTCCGTCCTTTGCTATCCTCCCAACTGATCATCGCGGGCTAATGGTGGTAGTGAAAGTCCATCTCCTGACTAAATATATACCTTCCTCCTTATTCCCTTCTATTAGTATTGAGCCCCCTACTATACTTTACCTTTTGGATATTCTACTACTATCCTAGTTGGAGCTAAAATCTCTCATTTCCGGACCTTGGGACTACTTGTTCACTTTCTCTACAATCAATGGCATTGTTCCATACAAAGAAAGCCCCACTGACTCCTACATATTTCTATATTCAATAGAAGAAATTGCGGAATTCCTCAAGATTATCCGGAAGAGTGAATATACTGTGGTAGAACAGCTCAACCGAATGCCTGCACAAATCTCCATTCTGGGTCTCCTAATGGCATCGGAAGTGCATCGCTCAGCATTGTTCAAAGTATTGAATGCGGCACACACGTGCCACACAACATCTATCTTGATAAATTTCAGCATCTGGTAGGCCGCTTCAAACACTATCCGAATTTACTGATGATGAGGGTACGGGACACAATAAAATAAGGCCTTACATATCCAAGTAATGTGCAATGAAATGGTGAAAATTGCTGGGAGTGCTGATCTAGATAATGGCTCAGCCATCAACGTATGTCCATTGAAGGTCACTGACAGCAGAGTTAAAGATTGTTAGTCAACCATCCGCCCCCAGCGACATTACAATTCGTGCCTTTGATGGGTCGAAGAAGCGAGTCTCAGTGACATCGATTTACCAGTGGAAATAGGGCCCTTTACACTTTCGACGTGGAATTTCAAGTGCTGGACATCCCCGAAACATACAACTTTCTCCCAGGACGTCCGTGGGTTCATTCTGCGGGGGCGGTCCCCTCAAGCCTTCATCAGAAAATCAAATACATCGTTCGGGATCATCTGGTAACAGTTCATGCAGAAGAAGACCTGACAGTCCTCCGATCCCCAGCAATTCCTTACATAGACGTGGAGAACAACGACATAGTCCCGAATGCGTGGAAGGCATTCGAGCTTGTTCAACAAATTATGCAGAAGAGTCCAGTCCCAGCAGACCAAGATTTCCGCCAATAGCATGATGGTTTAAGGTGATGTTGAGGCAGTGGTTACTCAGCTAGATTCTGGGTTGGTCATGAAGATTTGCAAGTAAGGTTGGAGCCGATGCAGTGTGAATGACGAGAAAGGCCCACAGGTTGGGTTTCAAACCCACCAAAGGACAAACAACAAGTAGCCACCCAGAGAGGAAAATAAACTTCCCAAGATTAGAAAGACTCGGCTGAGCCTCGGGACATGGCATTTCGTTCAGTTTATTGAATGCCGACCCAAACTCCCTTATGTGGGCAAAGGAGCCTACCCTTATGCAAAATAGCATATGGGTCCATCCTGATAAGTAGATCAGACTTACAGAGGAGCATCCTTATCATAAAGTTGCCCAAATGAAGGTCTGCTTCTATCTTTGTTATCTCTTTCAGTTTATTAAGGTTTAACTTCTTTGGTATGACATTTGACTTTAGATGAAGCCAAAACACTTATTGAGACAGCTTAACTAGAGGTGCCGGTGCCATTCAACTATGCTGCCGTTATTCCTTACTTAAACAGAAGCAGACAGGATACAACAATAAATAGAATACCAAAATCCATTGCACTGCTACTTTCAAAAGAGTACAGCTAGCGCCTCAAACTAATCACATGCTGCTCCCTAAGCTTCCTTCCGTCTTTTATTTGACTACGTCAGTTCATTTCTACAAACCTTCCGCCATGATTGATTCAACAACAGAAACAAGGGATAATAAACTATTGGTAGGTTACTTGTTCCACAACTGATGCAGCCGAGTCCTTTAACAGCTAAAAGCAGCTTTCGTTACCAACCAAGAGCAGAAGGGAGCTTTTAGACACTGTACTAACTAGGTGCGTAGAACAAGGAGCCTCTGACTGAATCATTTCCCACCTACACACTATACAGGCAGAGCAGCTTTCCGGCCCTTAGGCATTTAGCTATATGCTAGTATTCCTTTTCTAGTAGCTAGGTATCTAGATCAGTATCATATCATTTCAAAGAAAAAGAATAAATGTCACAATCTTATGCTCTTCTAGGGATAGAGCACTCTGTAAGAAGATAAATCCGCCCTCCATGCAGGCTAAGTCTGCCCTTTCTAATTAACGCTGTATTGGCTATATGGGGAATGTAACTTCTTTCACTAGTAAGCTCTCCTCTCTTCTTATAGCTCGGTAGTTGGATGTTTAATAATTCCTTTATGGTTGAGCACGCTAGAATTAGTATTCTATCAAATAATCTCTCTCAAGTAGCTCTGAAGGTAAGGACAGGTTCTAATGGAATAGCTTGGCTTGTAGCTCCTCTTGTTTAGTGCAGTTGTATGTGGGAGAAAGGATGGTTTCAGTCCTTAATGGCTGCTACTTGCTCCTTGTTGACTGGAAGGTTAGAGCTTAAGCTAGGCCATATAAGATAGGAGCTAGACTTGTAGTTTAATTGGCTTCAACCCATGCTGAATCCACTGTGGTCATCTCTAATGACTCCTCCAAACCCAGCTGGACCCGGATTTCCTTTGGAACTGCCATCCGTCTTGAGCTTATAGTATCCTGAAAGAGGGAAATGTAACAACATTTTTCGTCTTTCTTTTTGGCTGGCTGGACGTAGCTTTATGCTATTGAATCTTCCTTTGAAATAAGCTAATAACATCTATTAAAATGACCCGATCGGAGAATATAAAGAGTATGTTATATGGTAAGAAGCAAGGGCGTAAGCGCTTGCTAAAGGAATGCTTACCGAAGCGAAATGTTAACTACTTGAATAAGAATACCGGTGGGATTGAGCTTTCCCCCAGAGAACCGGGGGAATTTGGGATTGAAAGTTTGAAGGTACTAAAGGCCGATGAAACTCTCTCAAATGGGCCTTCGCCCACCGCAACTCTTGTTTTGTTTTGCTGCTTAAAGAGGTTTTGCACCTGCCGACGCTGGGCTCAATCAGACCTCCATATATCTTTGGCTCTTTATATAAAGCTTTGACATGACATTGGCACATGGATTCACAAACCTTGGGCATTGCACAGATCCCCTTTCAGGGAATAGAATAGAGCAGGCTGACCCTATTTCTTCTTTCAATTCTCTGGAGGAAGGCGCTCAGGGAAGGGATGAGGTTAAGAACTTTGTTTGCTGGATTACATTCTAGGATAGATTGCCAGTAAGCAAGCAGGTATCTATTAATTAGCAGGAAGCTTAAGGCGACAAGTGAAAGGCAAGAAGAAGGGGCCTAGGTAAGGCCGCATCTGAGAAAGAGAGTGAATTCCTTTGGGGATAGGAGCTTCGCCTGGCGAAACTCCGTAGCTTTGCAGTTACTTTCTGCCAGCACTTTCTCTGCCAGAGTCACTTCAGTACCTAGGACTACTGTCCCAGGATGCCAAACATAGATTAGAGATTAATCCGGCAATTTAGAGCTCACAAGCGCCACCACCTCACCGGGTAAATCCGGAGAGAAGACAGCTGCTTCTGTAGGTAAGGACTCAAATAAAGAAAATATTTATAGAGTTCATTGAACCAACAGGTCTTTAATTAAATTGGGCGTTAGCGTATGAACTTACCGGAGGCAGTTATGGAACCTATTATCTATGTTCCCAGTGTGCCTATGATGCCCGCTTCCAGGCTGATTGTTGCTTAGTGTATCATCTTACGAGAATACAATTATGGTGTGGCGGAATAGGTATGCAAATAAGTCTTAAAGGAAGGAATGGGGTCAAAGAGCCTTTCTCTCTTGGTTGTAACCTGTCCTAGATCACTCCTTTCCCTACTCTATATCCGGAAAAGAGGGCTTTCTGCCTACTGACAATATGATCAGAGACAAACAGAGTCTGGCCTTCGGCTTCCTAATCACCTTCTCCTTCAGGGGTTGCTCTGGCAGACAGCTTTCATTCCTGCTTTCAGGCTTTATTGAATGCAAGCCTGCCTTTCAACCTGCAAACAGAAGGAAAGATAGAGAGGAGAACTCCTACTCTGGGCAGGAAAGATCAGTTAGACAGGTTCCACATAAAACTCACTCTTCAACTAGGAAGTACTGATGAAAAATGCAGCCGAAGTCAGCCATTTCTTGGAAGCTTCCTCCAAAGGAAGTCGAGCAGGGAAAATGCATAGTAACATACCATCACCCTTATATCACATGAGTTCCAAAGATAAGATAACGATTTGGCTATTTTATATAAATTCTATTGATATTGACTCTATCAATTCGGAACCCTCAAAAAAAGAAAAAGAGATTCTATAGCGTTCTAACGACAAAGCAGTTCAAGCATTCGTTCGAAGAAAAGACTTTGAAATTGTAGAGGGCATATCAAGGGATTGAAAGAAAAGACAGAATATCATAGCAACGAAGCTGACTCGACCAGTTTACAACTTCGAAAGAAGGAAGCGGGATCTTTCTTTAAATCATTCCGAAGTCGGTCAGGGCTAGAACCCCACTAGGCACCGGACTGAGGTATGAAATGAAGGACAAGTTTCACTCGCTTCGGCTCAAGCAGATAAGGAAAAGTCAATAGGCCCACTAGTCCATCAATGGAAATTCGGTAGAAAACTCAAGAAGCTGAGAGAAAGTCACAATCCATTGAATAAGATCGGCTCCAAGGTTAGAAAAATTCGTTTTTCGATACATATTTTGAATAAAGATATAAGATACAGGAAAGCTTTCACTTGGTTGTTGCATCAGCAGAATCGAACCTACTTCCTCACTGTAGGTTGAGCGCTTTAACCATTCAGCCATGGATGCAAAGAGACTCAGCGAGTGAACTAGGTTTTGGTATTCCTTCTCGAGCTTCTATTTCATCTGTTAAAGAGGATTCGAGAAAAGATAGAATAAGAAGACGTGTTTCCAGAACGAACAAAATACAGGTTAAGAAGAGGAAGTTAGCAAAGTTAGACAAGATTGGAATGAGCATAGAAACATGTATTGATGTACCAAATCGGCTAATGCTCCCAGGTTGATGCAATGTATTCCACCAGTTGACTGAAAACTTTATTTAATTATCATCGTGTTCCAGCACGGATTGAAATAGGGCCAGTTCGACAGAAACTTTTTGAAAAACGCAGTGCACCCAGGTAAATAGAACAAGATGAATACAGAGGTGAAACAGGCATCCCAATTAAAAGTACCCCACGCTGGGACTTTCCCCAGAAACCCCCAGTCACTAAGAGGTAAACAACGTATAAAAAGCACCTATTTCTGTACCGGTTCCAGGCTGAAAAAAGGGGATGTTTTGTTAATAGGAACAGAAGGGTGTTTATAGCCGTAGCGATATAAACAGAATACTCATCCGAGCCGCAGGAACATGTGCATAAAGAATACGAGAATTTCCACGCCCGGTGAAGATCTAGTGAACTGCAGAAGACTTAAATGAATAACCATCGCTGTTAAGAACAACCGAGGAATCAATGATGAATTTGCGTGTAGCTTCTTGTCTTTGACATCAAAAAATAAGGTTGTAATAACAGAAACAATGACTATAATGAAATTTTGTCCTAACTAAGTGGAATTAAAGAAAAGACATTTATATTCAATACGATTTCCCCCAACGAAGAATTCCCCCTGCTTTCTTTTCGCTCCGCCCGTGCGTGGCACTCCTTGCTCGCGGAGCAGCATACCGAAAAAAGAAAGATTCAATCCAGTCCCAAGCCTACCAGGGGCTCTTTCGAGCGTGCCTACACGTATTCATTGGAACTCCTTTTTTGCTGAAATAAAGATCCCATCCCACCCCAGAAAAGTCAGTAGGTGCCCCAATTCAATATTAAAAAGCCAACAAAAGCAAGCCCCTAACATCATTTGAGAAGGAAAACATCAGTGGAAGTGCCTCAGAATTGACTGTCATGAGTCCATTCGCAACGAACGTTCAGTGATTACTAAAGCTATTAAGCAAAGATGATTCATCGCGTATGTGTGGCGCACTGAACACATAGTTTCCGGAAGTTGTGTGGAATGCGCTTTCTTTTCGCGCTATGGGGGCGCGCATCACTTTGGAGGAAATAAAGAAGGCAGCGTCGGACCCCTTTAGCGAGGAGTTTCCCCGATTGAAGATCCTTAAGAAAATAAGGAAAGATTAGAAAGTAGCATTGAAACGGGTTAGTTGAGGAACTGAAAGTAGGTTTCGTTTCATGCAAGGGACAAGAAAGGAATTACCTGTGGAAAAATTCTGGGAAGCAATGCAAACAGAACCAACATGGGTAATGGGAAGAAGTACCATCACCTAACTGTGCAGAAGACCCAGTATATGGTTTGAGATTAGACAGATTACCAGTCCTCAGGGGAAATGTGATTCGTTGCTTTTTAATTAATCGACCACCAGCCGGCTTCGGACGGAGATTGAAGATTCTTAAGACTGAGAGAGGCCTGCGGTGTGGTGGTTAAGAAGATGCGAAACTTGCAGGTTGCAGCGGTGTGGTTGGTTCGAAAACGAATCTGACAGCCATAGGGATTGAATGGTCTGGATCCACGATACGAAGGACGGAGTTGGAGCGTGTAGTTAGGCTTGGGCTGGGTTGAAGACGATAGTTAGCTTTCAAACAGCTCATCCTATCAAAGAACTCATTCTTGCTTCGTATTCGAAGAGTGACTTCTTAACTAGCTTTAGAGTGAACGCTAGACGCACCTCTTCTCACGGATACTATTACGTTCCTTGCCTTACTCAGCTTTCCGGAAAGTCAGGACTATTCCCACATTGAATCTCAACTGGCAATGCGCATTGACTCATTCTATCTCTCCTCTACCTTTTTGAGATG
Organism: Lithospermum erythrorhizon; assembly: GCA_019722365.1. NCBI lineage: Eukaryota > Viridiplantae > Streptophyta > Magnoliopsida > Boraginales > Boraginaceae > Lithospermum > Lithospermum erythrorhizon. The sequence goes on along the minus strand of JADFUC010001451.1, from coordinate 71,267 downwards.
AGGCCCATCTTGGACCGGTGACGTATTCTAATGATCTGGATTCTGGCTTCTCTCTTACTTGACAGTTCTATTTCAGCTAGTGGGGATTTAAGTGACGATTATCAGCAGGAAAACCATGGGCTACTTACTTAGGTAAATCAGTTCCTTCTCTAAGACTAACTACGCTGTCAGGGTGATCTTGAAGAGCACACTGTGAAGGATGAAGGAGGACCGAATTCCCCTTTTGAAAGAGCTACTTGTACTCAAGCAGGGAATTCGGAGATCTTATAAGGTTGCCAGTAAGCAAGAAGCAAGGTACCCCTAACAATGGGCAGATCAGATTGGCAGGGAATAAAATATCCTTGGTACAGAGCTTTTTATTTCCTTTCCTGACTAGCAAGTGGAGGATCATTCCAGTCTCTGATGGCGTAGCCGAAGTGTCATGCTAGGAAGCTGAGCTAGGGCATTTCTTCTTTCTCAACGGGAGTGAAAACCTTCTATGCTTGTTGAAGCAGGAAGGCAGGCAAAGAAAGAAGAGGAACCAGGCTAGAACTCTCTGTAGTAATAGCTGTCTCCTGTTCCTCTTCTTGCTTAACCCAGACTCTCTTTTCCTCTACACCTGAAAGATCAGAGTAGCGACGAGGAAAAGCTTGAAGAAGGAAGTACCATTGGCGAAGTTGTCCTCCAGTCTTTGTATGTATAGGATGTACCCGAGAAAGAACCAAAGCTGCAGAGATGAATGAGTAACGTGGTCTTGGTCCGACTAATCAATGTCAAAAGATTCCATCGATCAGTGAAGCACATCAACGGAAGTGTACACGCCCAGCGCTCTCCTCTAGCTTCTAGTTAGCTCATCGAAGCAAAACGGACTCCCCTAAGCCCAAGTGGGGCCACATGGCTTCTGTGAAGATGCGTTGGTTGATCCGGAGACATGACCACTACTGGCCTACGGTCCTGTCAGATTGCACATACTTCATACTAAAAAACTGCGATGCCTGCCAGAGGTATGGACAATCCAGCGCAAAGCCTTCCGAGAAGCTATGGGAATTCATTAGAATGTTGACGATTGACTGGTAAATCAATTGCCAGAGCAAGGGAAAGGTTGTAGGGGACGAGTTACCTATAAATTGCATCGCATAAGGAAAGCAATAAGACAGTTTGCTCTTACCGCTTGTGCATTGTAGTACCAAGGTCCCAGTTCCCACTAAAAAGGTCTAGGAGCAGGAGCACTATGGGAGGAAGGCGGGCCCTATGTTAAAACTTGACTTGTATTACACTCATAGAAAGTGAAGTGAACTGAGACTCTCAGTTCCTTTCTCCATATGGCATTCCTAGGTTCCCCTATGAGATCTGTTCCTCTTCTTTCTTTACCTTTAACCGCTGGACTAGAACCTGTTCTGTTAGCCTCCATTAGCTGGTTCGAACGTAAGTCCTTGTCAGAGGACATCGTTCTAATCCAAGGACAGTACCGTTGTATAAGTTCAGGTCATTTCATTTTTCACTCCCGTAATGATTGCTTAAGCCCATACAAGCCCTCTGTTTACAACAGACCTGTGGTGGACTCAAGAGCAGGGCATCTTCTTTCCAGGGGCCAGGTTCTAATGAGACCTACTGGCAAGGTATCAAGCCTAGCAACTTTCAATCATTGCAAGTAAGTGATTCAACATCGGTGAAAGAGTTCCACGCGCATTCCATATCCGATTCTTTTACTATGGTTCAATTGGAGCCAATCCTGTCGCATCCACTTCACAGCATATGGTTTTTGGAATTGGCATCTATCACTACTCACTGCCCTGAGACTAATTTGTCAGGTCTGCTCTTTACGATGCCTATTCTTTTATGTATGTTCTGCATTCTAGAGGCATTCGTCCTGAAGTCGGATGCTTCCCTGCTTTCAGGTTGATAATGCCCTGTCTAATGGCGCGTCTCAAACAAAGGCCATTCAATGCATCAGTTACCTTTCAAAAGATTAGCGGCGGATTCGTTCACAGTTCCTTCCTATCCATTTCCCATGATGAAAGCGTGAAAAGCCCGCTTTAACTAAGGTATATCGAGGTTGGCAGAGCTTCCTTCGATAGTTTAAGGCATGTGATATTCTCTGCAAGCAGAAAGTAGAAAGTATTATATGTGATTGAGGAGGAGGATCATATAGAATGAGAAGCCTGTGGTGATTCATTACTATGAACAGCCAGAGGGCATCAATTTCTTCTTATGTTCCTCAGAAAGAGTGACTTAAAAGTACCTGCTCCATTTCAGTATACCAATAGACACGCGGTACCATTACCATGGAAGATGATTATCAGATAGTAAGGCATGGAAGATCCTGTGCTTGTCCGCTTTCGCCGAAATACCTGGCCACTGTCATTCCGACAAGCTACTATCAATGAGCCATCCCACTAGTCTTAGTCAATAGCTAACCGGCAAATTGCCGATCGCCGGAGCGGAAGATGCTCTACTTCGAGAAACAGAAGACAGGAAGAGGCGAAAGTTCCACTCTGCCCTGGGTTTGCCTGAGAGAGAGGATAATGGAAGTGGTAAGGCGACCGTACCAAGACAAAGAGACCCTTTGGGATGGTTTCAATCGATTCTCTCCTATCATTGAAACTTCTTCTCCCCTGTCTCGCCCTACTAAGAAAGTCAAAGTCTATGCGGCTAGGCTAGTGAAAAGCCTTTCTTTCCTTGCGCTACGAGCAGGAGCTTACTATCTCAAGTCCTATTTGCTAGAAGCAACCGTAGGAACGGAAAGAAAGAAGCACCATAAAAGAAACAAATAATTCGAACTGTCACAAGAGTCAAAATGGAAACCCCCCGGTGGTGCATCCCCCTCTTTTTTTTTTCTCTTGAGCGATCGACCTATAGCATGTTGGGAGATGGGGCTGAAGCCGAACAGTGGAATTCGTCAGCTGCTCTTTTCTTCTTCCTGTTGAGGACGGACGTAAGCCGAACCGGGAATGACTTTAGTAGTAGGGCGAGGGAATCTTCTTTCTTAGGCTATGGACTGGTTCTAGACCAAACTTTGACAAAGAAGTTCATGTTCCTGGGTCACCAACCTTCGTTTTGCAATACTGCTAATCCAAGCGCCAAGGGCTCGCGCCTCTGCTGCTAGGTCATACGTTCAATCGAGATCACATTTCACTAGGAAATCCACTTGCCACTACTAGCAGCTTACAAAGGTTCGAAACACTGGCTTTTTACTCCAAAAGATGAAAACACTTTCACACTAAGAAGGTCAATCTATGCTGCAGTTTCATTGCTGAATAGTTGTCTGCTACCAACAACTCTATAAAGGTGAAATCGACTTCGTCACTTTTGCCAACGGATCAAACAATTTCCAAGATTGACATGCCACTCCTTAAGTAAACCAGGGCCAGTCAGTTTTTATTGCTTGATATCACCTCAGAAATATTCCACCTACGCCGATGGATTCCCACCTCAGCCTCAGACCGGGTCTAGCCTAGATGTGTATCGAACTTCTTGCTGTTTCGATCTGTCCCGACCCATTGCCCCGGTGTCAGTTTGGCTGTCAATAGAAGAAAGCTCCGTCCGGTAATCAATTCTAGACCGATGTAATAAGACTCTTTTAAAGAACGGTGGCATTCCTCGTTCTGGATTTTCTTTCTTCCAGACGAAACTACCATGTCGCCGAGCAAAGGAAAAATCTCATCTCGCCGTACGGAAGACGAATCCGACAGAGAAGGCAATGAGCCCACATAAAGGGGACCAGCTTAGATTCGCATCTGGATCTAGTCTGCTTCAAAGAAAGGGTAGGCTCGTCAGCAAGAAGCAGATGCAGACAGGAATGTGGGCTTTTCAGGCGCGACAGCTCATTTACTTCCTTGGTTGTTAGCTTTGCCTTTCACTTTGAGACAAAAACCTAATGTCCTAATGTTGTAAAGGGAATGAAGGGAGGATGGACGGCATACATCTTAGTTGGGTAAACAAAAGAGAATTGCCATTACCTATGATCTATGATGCAAGATAAGACGGGAGGGCCCCAGTTGGAATTGCAGTTTCAGAGAATGGAACCAAGATGTTGAGTAAAGTGGAGTCAAACTCCGCGAGGGGTGCTACTAGGCGGATCCGCAAAGAGAAAGAGCTAGGTCTCGATTTGGATCCCACTACTGCAGAAGCATATGTTTCCAGATTCACAAGATGAGCTCTTGTTGCGGGTAAAGTTCTGACTTTTGAGTTGCTCCATCAACGACTGGATCAAGCAAGACTCTACTGCTGCTCCCATGGCTCTGCTATTGATAGTTGCTCCGGCTTTTGATCCAGATCCTACCATATCCGCTCTGCAGGTGATCTGCTTCCTCTACCCTGGTTTGGACCCTTAACTGCAGGACAATTGCTGTTGGTAAAGATATGCCTGCCTGGGGTACGATCCCCAGCTCCAGTGCGAGCTGTTCTCCCTCACCTCTATAACAGGAGCATTGGGGTTTCTCTGTCAGGAAGGAACGACTCTTCCCATCGATCACGCAATTACGATATGAGGGGTCGGGTAGCGAATCGGGCGCTGCCTTAGCTGCCTCTGTCCTGTAAAGCTCCTAGCATATCCCTCTAAAGCCCAGCTGCTACTGCCTCTTCTTCCCCTTTCTTTTGGTCACTAATGTGTGTGGGGCCCCTCTATTCACGTAATAGACTATTGCTATTGGGTTGTTAATCCTTTTCATACTTTAACTCGGTATGAAATGCGAGGCTCAAAAGCATTCAGGCATATCTTTTGCAGTGAGCTGCAGAGTGAGCCCTTTTTTTTATAGTATTAGTCAAATCGCTGTCTTGATCTAAATATAGACCTTTAGACTAAGATATCAACTCTAGTTCTTTCTCCTGTCCGGTCGGAAACAGGTATGGAGTTTATGCTGGTGTAGATGACAGCAACTTTATAGGAGCTTGAATCGCTTTCGGGTGGAGAGATGGAAATAGAAAAGGATGGATGTTCATTCGCTTCAATGGCTTATCTTGCCTCTAGAGAAGAAGGCCTACCCGCTTGCAGGGCGCTGCAAAAAATAAGCACCTAAAGAAATCGTTCTTTTTCTTTGTCGGGTATCTTGGTCTTTGGTCCCTTTCTCTCGTGCCCTTCTGGGCGGTACAAAATCCGGAATAGGCACACCGATAACGCCAGACCGTGAAACGTTCTAATCTACACCCAGTTTCTTCGCTGCAAAACAAAACAAGAAAAAAGAAAGAATCAAAATGAAACCATCGCTGCTTCCGCTGGAAAGCGCGAAATAATTAAATACCATAGGATAAAGTATACACTGAGGGAAAAGACTCTTTCTACATTTCCGGTGCGATGATCCCTATTCCTCTCCCCATCATCTTGAAGCGCCACATTAGCATTTCACAGCAATTGTTAGCCCACCTTCGCCTCATGGCTGGTTCTCAAGCTATCGGTCCCTCACATAGCTCTGCACCGGACTCAACTGCTCCTAAAAAGCTGTTACTCAGCTCAACAATCTCCATCAAGACAAATTCATCTGTTATACAGTACGTGTCCTTCAGGACATTTCTCTACTACTTGCTTCAACTCTCCAACAGTTGGATGCATTGGAACTACAATGGACTGGAAAGGCCAACCTGGTAGCACCATTCCATTTCCGCTTCACAATGCCACAATCTTTTTTCACTAATCGGCAAATGAACCTCAAGATACTGATCCCTCCGCGTCCCAAATAGCCATTCCTTGGCGAAGTGCTTCTCCAAGAATGGGCTGAGTAGCCAATTCCATAAGATGTGATATAATCCAACAGAACATTGTTATAGGATCTTTAAAATCATTGTAAAACATCAAGACCTGGCACCCGAGATGATGCTGCAGAAACAGATTCAACTGAGAAAGAGATTTATTTCATTGCCACTCACTGATGGAATATTCCAAAATTCAAGTTACTGGGTTCACTGTTACGACGCACAACGTTCTTTCTGTCCATTTGTTTCCATTTCACACAGGCAAGTCCATCAGACCTCTATCACCCCATATGAAGCCGGCTGCATCTCGCAAATCTTGTCGTGTCATGCCGCCGCCATGTGCTGGATTCTCTTTCAATGCGTTCTAATGACTTCTGTATAAATTCAAGTCTTCTCTTTTCTAGGCCATCTACTATCCATACACGGAACTACAGTAGAGAACCTCCTAGTTGCTGTTGACTTCTCTTTTCTCAAAGGCGTTAACTCTGGGTGTAAGATTCCGCTAGTGGAATCTCGTGATAGAAGCTGGAGGAGCTTTGTTAATTGCTGCATAGGAGGACGAGATTGGATAGTTAGCATAAACCTAGGAGTAGATCTTTGATTGCTTAACCAGCTGGCTTTCCTCATGTCTCTTACATGACAGATTATCTGCTTTCTTTCTCTGCCTTTGTCAGTTTACCAGAAATCTTCAATAGTCATAAGGTTCCTATGGTTTACCCTGAACAAGTAGTTTCAGCAAGAGTAGACCCAGCATTTAGAGAGCGATACCACCTGCAAAGGCGTAGGGGAAAGGTATGTCGGCGAAGAGCGAAGCAAAGGCAGGTGGCCAAATGGTGCCCAGTCCCTGCCAGGGGAATAACTGCAGCTGGGGCAGGCTGACAAGTGGGGAACGATGCTATAAGATCTCCTTCCTTTTATCACGTGGGCACCTCGAACCAATCTTTCTACGACTTCGCTATTCTTCCCATTTCGAGGGGTTTCCAGATACCGCACCACTATTAGTAGCCCTTCCACTCCCTTTGAAGAAAGCCCTGATCACTGACAGACACCCTTTGCCATTTCTTTTTCCAATAGAGTCCGACCGGTAGACCTTGGGAGCATTCCGGGCAGATCTATGGCTAGCTGCGGCTAAAGCGAACTACTTCTATAAGAGTGAATATGAGAGAAAAGCTCTTCTTTCCCATAGGAATAGGAAGTCACTCTCCTCTTTCTTTGCTTTGGCGGACCTCTTCTCGCCAGAAGAAGGCTTGGATCCCTGGTGGGACAGGTGAGAACAACAGGGTTGGATCCCAAATCCCCTAAATAGTGCGGGCTCGGAACTTCTATTCTTCATCTTGGAATCGCGGGGGATATTTGCTGGAGCCAGAGCTCTCCCGCAAGTTCTCGTTTCTTGTAATTTGAAAGTGAACTCGTTTTCTCTTCTTCGGACCGGATCAATTGTTTCAGTGTGAGAGGTGTAAATTAGAGGTGTGATGAATGAGAATCTAATGTCTTACTAAGGCCAACACCTGCTCAAACTCTTAGCTGCTTGGCTTCTCCCTTCGCCTGTCGGTTTCAACTGAGCTCCTGGTCTACCCCTGGAAGGACCGTATAGGTAAGATCAGTCCCTAAACAGGCCTATTGAGATTACCTTCAACGCTGGCCGATCGGAAGTGAGATTCTGAATACGCTCCTTCTTCTGTCCTTACAGTCAGGTGACTGCTCTTTGTTTCATCTCTGATTTGTCCCCACCCCAGCTAAAGCTCGTCGTAGTTGAGAGTGGACCCTCTTTCTCCTCGTTCGAGGATTGTCGCTTATATTCGAACTTTCAACTAAGCCAAAGATTAAAATTGCTGATCAATGAACATCGTCTTCGGCGGCTCCTATCACGGTTTTAGAGTATGATAGGCTTTATGTCTTGCCTCTCCTTTAACCGGGAAAGAGGGTTCGCTCTTGGCCTATTAGGATTAGGACCTCTCCTAAAGAAAGAGCGGAATCTCCTCCGATTGCTGCTTGCGGGACTCTTGTATATATTTATATAGTTATAACACTCTAATTAACTGACAAAGCGTCTGTTCACGAAAGGTTGTTGTAGTTTCGTAGTTGCAGAAAAGTTTCTTCGAGTTGATTTAAGTGTTCAGTGTACTAAGGTAAAAGATTGAAAGAATGCCCGGGTGACATTCCAGCGAATGCCCAAAGAGAAAAGGAACGAGGCGAAGAATCGACAAAGGAATTCATAACAGAAATCGTTCATCAAAAAAGCATGACGAAATTCTCAATTCGAGATATTGAAAATTCTGCAAAATCCCAATGATAAAGTTGCGGGCCTTCACAATTTGCTTCAGCGGGAGCTGCTATCCCGGTATTAGGAAACAGTCTTAGTTCCTTGATTCATTCCGTGGCGCGAAATCCATCATTGGCTTCATTGTTTGGTTATGCATTTGAACTTTAACTCTAACCGAAACTATTGCATCGTTGCCCCAATGATGGCCTTTTGATCTCTATCCGTATTCGATCGAAGAAAGAAAGGTTGAAGTTTCATAACAGCTTTATTTTCCAGCCTTAGTCCATCAAATAGGGATAGGGCGCGGTTCTTAAACAGAAGAATGACGATAAAGAGAGTGAAAAAAAAAGGTGAATTGAGTCAATTAAGAAGGAAGGCTGGTCCCACGAAATGCTCCGCCCGCGGGTTCGTTTGTCGTTGAGACTTACAGATTCACCTTGTGACTCATTCCTTCAGTCGAGCTTCTTCGGGCGTCCGATCAATCATCACTCAATGCAGCGCCAGCTCTGTCATTGTCTGATTTTGGTTGTCTGATCACACGAAATTATGTATCTACTTATCGTATTTTTTACTCGGTAGTTCAGTAACCGGGTTTTTTCGGACGTTTTCTAGGAAAAGAAGGAACCGCTATAATGACCACTACGTGCGTTTCATTCTCTTCGATCTTATCTTTGATTGCTTTTTTATGAAGTCGCACCGGGAGCACGGTGCTTTATCTAAATTGCTCCATGGGTCTCATCAAATGTTTGATGCTTCTTGGGGCTTCTTTGGCGACCGTGAAGTCGCAGTTGGTGCCGGTAAATGAATCGAATCCGGACGCGGCAACATCGCGGCGATACGGACTCGACCGCTCCTGCCACCCGGGCACCATAGCATGTCGGGAATAAGGGAGGACATACTAGACAAGCCGCTCCCTTGAACAGGCTGTGCCGCCCTGCCTTTCGATCGATACACAGTTGAGAGGCCGATCTGACGCTACAGGTGTGGGGCGATCTGGTCAGCAGGAAAGCTAAGACAGCGCCTCGCATATATGGGTAGCAAGAGGGCGCTTATGCCCGACGGTGGGGGCCTTATGGGGAAGGGCCCAGCCCAATAAGGGCAACACACACACTTCAAGCGCACCTCTGTATAAGGCTGAATCCTCTTTTGGTCTGAGTCGTTGGAACAGTGAACCACACCGAGCTGGTTAGATGCGTGGGACAGAGGGCTCGTAGTACCCCCTTTTCTTGATCCAGCCTTTTCTTCGCTTCGGTAGTTAATCACCTACTAAAAAAAGGGGCAGGCCTACACGCCTGATTTGAGACTACTAAGGCAGGCGGTGGACTCTTTCATTAGGGAAGGGAAGAAGGAGCCTAAGCACGGCAGATGCCGTACACTTGGCAAAGAAAGCAGAGACCTTCTTTTTTTCCAGGCCTGTTCGGACATACACGGTTCCGCGGAAGATCAAGTTGGTGAGCCGTGTGATGAAACCTTCCCGCACGGTTGGAGCACTGAATTGAGATGGGGGTTCACCACCACATCATTGCATGCAGGGGGGCTCACTCGATTCGCAGATTGATTGACTCGTAATTCACACTTCTGACTCCGATATTCGATAAGCCCGACCGTAGTGATGTTAATTGTGGTTACGTTGTCATAAGTAAGCTTGGTCCATCTTTGTTCTATTTCATATGTCTGAGATCCGCATGGCCCTCACGGTTATGTTAACTTTATACATTCCTACTTTTTTATGCCAATGTTGGTGACTGGAATAACTCTCTTCAATTATTCCTGGGATGGGGAGTAGGTCTTGCTTCATATTTGTTAATTCATTTCTGTTTTGCACGACTTCAGACAGATATCAAAGCAGCCTATAAAAATATGCCTGTCAATCAGTGGTGATTTGGATTGGCTCTGGTTTTAGTTTAACTTTACTCTCTTTCAAACAGTAGACTTTTCAACCATTTTTGCTTGTCTAGTGTCCCCAAATTTCTTGGATTTCTTGCAATATGATACTATAACTCTTATTTGTATTTTACTTCTTATTGGTGCTGTTGGAAATCTGCACAGATGGGATCATACTTGGTCACCCGATGCTATGGAGGTCCACTCCAGTATCCACTTTTGATTCATGCAGCTACTATGGTAACAGCTGGCGTTTCATGATAGCAAAGGTGCTCCCCTTTGTTGAATACCCACCCTACGGCTTCCAGTTGTTGTTACTTTTTTGCAGGGCTATGGCAGCGTCATTCCTTGCAGCAGCAGAATCATACAGAGACAGTCACAAGAGGGTCGCCAACTTACTCAACTTGCAGTCAATTAGGCTATATGATGCGCATCTCTAACTATTCCCAGTTAGCGTCTTTCACTTAATGATCACGCCTTTTTCAAAGCGTGCCTATCACAATTACCGTTCGGTGGTTCATGCCATGTCGGATGGAAGCAGATCTGCGGAAGATGGGGGCTTGCCTCCTCGTTCCCTTTACCTATGCCATGATGCTGGGCTTATCTCTAATTAGTTCCATAACTGGTTTGTTTAAAGATGCCGTCTTCAGAGCTCCTTTACACTAAATTATACCATCAATTGGAACTTTGGCACCTGGTTGGGGTATTCCTTTTCACTTCTTATTCCTCTGCTGCGTTCACTTTTCTAACTTTTAGTACCAGCTAATTCATTCGGGCGGGACATCTTACGATGTCATGATGCGCCATTCTATTGTTCTGCAAATATGAGTCTCTGTGGGATGTTATTTACAATGAATTTTGTGACGAAGCGGCTGTTGCTCACCCCGACACGAATCTTTTGAGTCACAATTCACCCAACACGATCATCCAGGGTGAATAAAGTCAGGGATCGGATGCAGGCGAAATTCCGCCAATGGCTGAGATGAACAGTCGATATCCGGAGAACGAGCGAAAGGGGGGAGGAAGGCCCACAATTGAACCGTCATAATTAGTGAACAAGTGTAAGCTTCGCTGCCCGACAGTATGGGTACTGCGGCACACCGGACAGGCCCTGAAGCGAAAGGACAGGAGCAAGCGGAATCAATGTCTTCCAATTTCACAGCCTTACCGACCTTCAATGGACCATGGGCTAAACAGCCCACTGCCTGAAAGGACTATGTCAGGGGACCGCCGCCCCCCACAAAAGGTACATCTTGCGCCTACCGCTATCGAAGGCACTCGAGCAGGTGTGAGCACGGTGGACTGCCCATTCTCAGTCCTACGACACAGGAGCAGGATTCTCCTAAAAGAAGCCAAGGTCGTGGGTGGCCAAGAGGGCCCCGCAGGACTTGGGATCAACAGAAATCTGAAAGTTACAACAATGACCGATAGGCGAATCATGGTTTTGTTGATCTGGTGGGCTCACTAATAGGGGAATACCTAATCCAGGAACCAGAAGACTGGCCCTCCTTGGTTTTGCGATTGATTGGTTGTCCGTTGACAGCTGAATGTTTCGATCTGGTTTCGTTCTCGCAGTCGCGTCTGCAAACCTCCGTGGGCCATACTTGGACAGTTTTCATTCTTCACCCGGTTCTTAGTAGCGTTGACTTTTGTCAACCCTAACCCTTTGAGCATAGAAACTGGGCCCTATAGGGTTCTTGCACGCCTTTCTAATAGAATGGTTGTACAGTTAATAGTTGTCTGAGTAACTGAAAGAATCGCCTTTGTTCTGAGAAGGCCTGGCAGGTTCCTTTTTATTTGCAAGGCGGTCCCCCGGACGATGACTCAGCATTTCAGTACTGCTAACTTCTATTATAGGGAGGATGCCGTCCCTCAGGACTACAGTAACTTCGGTTCTTGAATCTCCGTGCAGAGTTAGGTTGTGGTTGTATTGGCCGCAAACGGAGACATTTTTAGTGTGACCATGCACTTTCCTTCGTGTAATGTCCGTATGTAGCAATTAGAGGTGGGTGTGGTGGACCGGCCTCCAATGCTAGTGGTTATCCCCAAGGTTCAACGAATGAATGACTATGATCGTACCGGATAGAGATGATGATCTTCTCTGGTATCTCAATGACATAATGAATAAATGGGCAAACAGTCAATAGCAGTCTGTTCTCGCCTATCTGATGAATGAGTTGCTTCCAAGCTTAAACCCTTTGAAACAGGTTACTGCTTTGTTTGTGAAACTGATATTCTCCGCCCCTGTCAAATGGAAGCAGAGTAGGGAAACTGGAGAAGGAAAAAACAAAGGATTTACAAGTCTAATGGGAAGAATGGCTGACGTTGATCGCCTTCGATACTATCAAAAGAACCCAAGCGGTCTAACCTTCGGGCGGACCTCAACTGAAAGGCGCTAGACGACTAACGGCAAGCGAGATAAAGAAAGCAGCTGGCCCTATGTGTAAACCTGCTGCGGAGAGTCTTTTCTCCAATGAGAATAAAGAAAGTTTTGGGCAAGACAAGAAACTAGCCTTGACACCAAGGATAAGAGCTTGCTGGCGATGACTTGGTGAAGGGAATCTATGATAGAAGGTTTCGAACCGTTCCGACCGAATAGAGCGCGGAGCCAACGAGTTCAGTCGAACAAGGTAACGAGTCTAAGGGCAGGATCAAGCTTGAAAGGAATTGACGGGCATAGGCTTAATAGTGAACGTAGACCCCCTGCAACTAGATATGAGATCAATGTCTTAAAAGACAGATGTCGAGAGAAACTGTTAGACTTCTTTATTGCGTTGCGAAGAGAGATCGAAGACGAAGATTTTCTGACGCAGTGCGGGCACTGGCACGAAGGCGACCTATGGATAGAAAGAAATATGCAGGAAAGGAAAATGAAATATGAAATCAAAATATGCTTTGGGAGTTTGAGATAGGCAGACGGGGAGTACGCAGTCGAACAACCGCAGGGGCTTCCAGCAATGATAGCTGACTGAACTAACCAGATGGGCCGCCCAAAACCTGGAGCTGACATTCCAATCGGAAATCAACGTCGGGTCCCGGCTATCCGAAAAAGGCAGACTGAAGCGGAGGATCACAAAATGCAACACAACAAGGGGCGAACCAAGCGCTGCGAAGGAAGAAGCTAATCAACTGAATTGAGACAGGGAGGAGAGGCGAAATAGAGATTTTCGAGTTTCGTATAGTAAGCAACAACGGCTGAAAAGCCGTTGCGCGCTAGCTTGTAGTTTAGGGGTATAGTAGGGGTGCCTCTTTTCTCGAAAACTTTTCATCTATATAAGGTAAGCTTTTGGAACCCTAGGCTTTGGGATTTCAACCTATACCTTACTAATCAAAAAGGGCTTCCCTTTTTCAGCTGCATTGCACTGCCGCATAAACAATGGATCCGCTAGGCTGGATAAGCAACCTTCTATCTGGCCTCTGTACCAGTAGTAGAGTGGCTTGCTACTTTCAATCAGAAAAGGAAGATTTAGCAAGGCAAAGGAGAAAGAAGTGGTCCCCCCCTTCTCTGGGAACCCTTAGCCGCATATGTAGAAAAAGAGGGAGCAGAGAAGGAAGAACAACCGTTTGACTTTGGCACATGAGGTGGCGGGTTTGGCTAGGTAACATAATGGAAATGTATCGGACTGCAAATCCTGGAATGACGGTTCGACCCCGTCCTTGGCCTCGAGGAGTGGTGAGCAGCACGGAACTTTAATCAATCAAATGACATAGTATTAGGGTAAGGGCTTCCTTTGTTAGGAAATCCAGACAACATTTTTGAACTTCCAAACCAAAGAAAATGCAACAAACATGAGAAGGCACTTTACGTTACGCTTCAATAGAATGAATTCGGTAAGGGTAGAATAAGCCCTATGGTCGATCGAGGGTCCTGTGCCACTTGAACTCCAATCTATCTGACCTTCAATCCATCTTTGTCTAGCCAGCTCATAACAAAATTTTAGACCGCTGGGCTGACATAAGGATTATAGCTCGCGCCCACTAAAGCAGAGATGGCCGGACGGGGAAAGCGTGAATGATGAGACTGGCCCCTTGTATTAGGGTTCCAAACCTGCCTGCCTCTTCTTCGAAGAACTGGCTTCAAAGCTTGACTAACAAGCGATAAAGGGAATTTGAGAAGAAAGAGGGGCGCCCTAGCAGCAATCAAAAAAGAGCGCTAACGAGCAAGAAAGGAAAGGGCCCCTTACTATAGATAGGGCGTTAGCGCTTTACTAATAACATATATAGGGGCTTACGTTTTTCAGCTTGATCGGAATCAATTCTATGATTGAATAGCAGAAGTGCTACTTAGTAGTAGAAACTCGGAGAGACAGAGAGGGGACTCTTTCCTGCTAACTCCTAGGATGAAAAGTAGGTCCGGCAGGAAGAGTTCCAGCCTTTGTTGCCCCTCGGTAGAGTGAGTCTACTTAGCAAACTGGCAGGACACGGAGATCAATTGATCAATATGAATCTCGAGAGTGGATGGTTGATCGCCGCCTCCTTTTCCTGGAGGCTCTCCTCCGGTCGGGAAGAGGCTTGCTATCGTAATCTTTTCTCCCGGTGTATGTGAAAAAGAGTGAGAACTCCTTTTTTTTCGGTCATAGGTTGGTCCAAAGAACGAGAGTCGGCTTCCTTAAGTCCGTTGTTCCTCAGCTCAGCGGTATGGTTTGGCTGTTAACTGACTGGTCGTAGGTTCAAATCCTACTTGGGAGAATTTCGAGTTCGCTTTTCTGACCTAGCGCTGCCTCCGGTGGTGTCCTTCTCCTTAGTTTCTAACTAGCAGAATCGTGGACATCAAAAGCGGGAAGCTTGTTGGTTTGATTCCTCACCTCATATAGGTTAACTTGGTTGTTCAATTCTTAGGAATAAGAAGGATCCACTGGGAAGACTGGACTAGTATCTTCATTAGCTGGAAGGAATTAGTCTCCACTAGCCTCATTCGAAGAACGAACAAGAAAAGGGTTACTGTTTAGGTAGGATAGATGGATGTGGCCCAATGGCTAAAGCTCTGCCAGCTTCTTGTAGACTGAACTCTCTTCTCTTTAGGCTCCGAGTTGTTTTGGGGTGGGATGGTCTAATTTCTTTTCGCCACTAGTGGCAACGAAGTTCTTGGTAATTAGCAAGGGGGAAGGAAGATCTCCACTCATTTCATTCATTCAGTGCCTGCGGTGAGGCGCGACCCACAACAAAAGAAGGGGGAAAGCTTGCTTTGCTTGCTCTAGCCCTATTTTTGTAGATTAGGCTTGGTAAGCGTAAGCTATTTCATTTAAGTAGGCTCGCAGCTTCGCCAGAAGCGACGAAGGGGGGGCTGGGGACGACGACTACATGAGGGAGAAGGTAGCAAGTTTACCCCTGTTTTTACAGAGATTTTCGTTATGAACTGACTAAATAACTAGATTCCCCCGAACGCTAGCTAAGCTTAATAGTCTGAGTTCTCTAATTCAATCAACAATTAATGCTTTTTGATTCAGTGCCGCCTTCTTGAATTAGAACCTATTATGGGGGCCTCGGCCCGGGAAGGAGAGGCCGAGTGGTTAAAAAGCGACAGACTGTAAATCTTTGAAGTTTTTCTACGCAGGTCTGAATCCTGCCTCTCCCACTCTGTTTGTTGTAAACTTCAGAGAAAAGAGTATCGTCAGAGAGGAAGGCCAACCGAGGAAGCTCTTTCTTTTTTTGGCCGTGCCCTGAAGTGAAATTTTATCGTATGTTAGTTAGAGAGGTTGGCGAACTACAACGATCTATAGATTCCCTATCTATATCCAATCCCAACGAGAATAGAAGCGAGTCGCTTCCGGCTTGTCTTGTAGTCGTAGTCTTTTAGCTTATGTAGTCGTCGGCCTTCCTACACGCATGCGTCCGCCAGAATGCCTCCTTTGGTTTGAAGGAAGCTGTCGATACATAATGATAGGCGGCGAAAGACTCCCCATTTCATAGCGCCTGGGAACGCCTAATCGAGGATTGAGAGAGAGAGAGGTGGAAGAAAAGGCTCGGGATGGGGAGTCTTTGTAAAGGAGCTGTATAAGTAGAGTCGCACGTACGGTAACGAGGGGGGTTCGCGCCTATACGTGTAGTGTGGTCCTTGGGCCTACCCACCCTATTTGTTCCATGATCTATGGGTCTACTGGAGCTACCCACTTCGATCAATTAGCCAAGATTTTAACCGGATATGAAATCGGTGCTCGATCTAGTGGTATTTTTATGGGGATTCTATTTATCGCAGGATTCTATTCAAGATCACTGCAGTTCCCGGGCGGCTGATTTGACGGCCACCTATAGGTGGTAGGGTAGGGTGGGTGGTACCGCTCAGATTGCGGCCAATCTTCCTAGCCTTAGCGGGCCGGGCTTAGAGCGCGTGAAACTCATCACTACCTCGTAAGGGCGTTGAGACCATAGCATGTTACACGAAAGCGCCGCTTTCTCTGTAGTGTTGTCACACAGCTGCCCGCCTAGAAGAGCCACTCGCTCTGTAGTGTTGCCTTCAATAAGATAGCACGCCGCCCGCCCAAGCGCCGGGCGAATCGAAGTCTTTCCGGTCAACTGTCCACCCAGTCAAGTGCAAAAAACAAAGTAGAATCACGCAACGCACGCTGCTGGTGTGCTTCCTGCTCGCGAGGAAAGAAAGAAGAGCGACAAGGTTCAGTTCAGATTTGACTGTTTGCAGCATGGGAGCAGATTACCCAAAAAATCCCTGGGAACAATGAAAAAAAAAAGATATCTCGGTAACGAAAAACCATAGGGGCTGTGGCTGGCGAGATCCAACGCAGAACAGCAGCCAAAAAAAGAAACCGCCTGGAAGTCAGAGGACCTTTTAGTACTGTACTCCACCTCGAACCAGCAGCCTCGCGCCAAGCAAGACCGCCCCTGTCCCTTCCTTTCTCCATTCCACCTCCTTCTTTGCTTTGTTCCAATAGAGTCTAAGGCAAAGTCCGGCATTTGACGAAGATTTCTATCATAGGAATGAGTGCTCGATATAGGAGGATAGACGCATCTGCTCTTTATCTCCATTTTTTGAGAAAATTGTTATATCCTTATCTATCTCGTTCATTCGACTGCGTTTTGGGGTTCCCCAAAGCCCCTGGATCCTTTCTGCCAACGAAATGAACGC
Source organism: Lithospermum erythrorhizon (assembly GCA_019722365.1). Taxonomy (NCBI): domain Eukaryota; kingdom Viridiplantae; phylum Streptophyta; class Magnoliopsida; order Boraginales; family Boraginaceae; genus Lithospermum; species Lithospermum erythrorhizon. The sequence continues at coordinate 54,372 of JADFUC010001451.1, read as the reverse complement.
GGAGCCCGTTCCGAATGCTTCTCCGATCCGGAAGTTCTCGCGAAGAGAATAAGATGCTGCTCCCCTCCCTCTGTCTTTTCCCGATTTTCGAATCTTCCCCTCTAACGCGGGCCGGGCGCGGAGGAAGAAAACCTAAGATAAGTTCTTCTTTGGTCCTTTTTTTCAGTCCAACACAGGAATGTAGCAGCAGGTTCGTTGTGACCTGAAAGCGCCCTTTGAAGTCACTCCCTGCAGCTTCATATTTTGTATTGAACGCATGGCGTAGCTAGGATCCTTCAAATCATGTTTGAGTCTATGTTCAAACCAAACCCAATTTCTATTTGATTTGACTAGCTGGAAAGAATGCCCAAGTTAAGATATGGGAATGCTTCCCCAACTATTAAAGGAAAGGCTCGACGAAGGAGGGAAATGCGGCGGGGAAGCGCTTTCGGATCGAGACGAGATTGATTTCTTTTCATCGAAACGAAGAGCCGAGGATGGCTCTACGGTGCGTCTTATCTGAAGGGAACACGCTTTTGACCGCCGTGGTATGATTGCCGGGCCTTCTCCTCGTTCCGCCCGCTGGCCTATATGGATAGCAGCTCGGGCTTTGCCTTTCTAATAATTCCGGCTCGGCCGGGAAAGCGCTGGCAACAACAGAAAGGAAGGGGTCCATGTAGCTGCTGCGCCCGCCCCCTTCTTAGTCAATGGGCACAGCAGGTTCGGCATCTACTACAAAAGAGAGAATCCACTTCAGATAACCACGCCTCTGCTAGGCAGCGTGTGGAATGGCCGAGAGCGGACCTTTTTGGATATATAACCAAGTCGAGAGTAGAGTTACGGAACAGCTGTCTGATGGAAAAACGACTTTCAATGTTCCGGTTCAGAGAGTACTTTTCGTTGAGAATTCTCGTTCCTTCGTGTGAATTCCCCAGCGGCGAATTCTAAACTTGTGGGGCCCTATCTATTCGATCTCTCGAGCCCCGAAGAAAACCCCCTCCCTTCGACTCCATTCTTTGACTCTATATATGTGGGCACCTGATATCTATGAGGGTTCACCCACCCCGGTTACAGCATTCCTTTCTATTGCGCCTAAAATCTCGATTTTTGCTAATATTTTACGTGTTTTTATTTATGGTTCTTATGGAGCTACATTGCAACAAATCTTCTTTTTCTGCAGCATTGCTTCTATGATCTTAGGAGCACTGGCCGCCATGGCCCAAACGAAAGTAAAAAGACTTCTAGCTTATAGTTCAATTGGACATGTAGGTTATATTCGTACTGGTTTCTCATGTGGAACCATAGAAGGAATTCAATCACTACTAATTGGTATCTTTATTTATGCATCAATGACGATAGATGCATTCGCCATAGTTTCAGCATTACGGCAAACCCGTGTCAAATATATAGCGGATTTGGGCGCTCTAGCCAAAACGAATCCTATTTTGGCTATTACCTTCTCCATTACTATGTTCTCATACGCAGGAATACCCCCGTTAGCCGGCTTTTGTAGCAAATTCTATTTGTTCTTCGCCGCTTTGGGTTGTGGGGCTTACTTCCTAGCCCCAGTGGGAGGTATTCATGTTATAGGTCGTTGGGCGGCCGGAAGGTTGCCACGAGTAAGTCAGTTTGGGAGACCGAAGGCAGTTCTCTCGTGCACTGACACGTAGCTTACCGAATCAGTTGCAACACGGATGGGAATGCATACATGAAAGATAGGGTCGAGTTCGATACATCAACCGTCACTATCTCAGACGAGTCCACAATCACTACACGAGATGAACCTTGGTTTGGTGAATTGAAGTTGGCCTTAGGTGTAATAGACTCCCAGTTACTGCGCGTGATCGTATACTGAGGTGCTCCTGTCGGTTGTTGGAACGACGCGAGCTCAACCTGATTCAGAAAGATGAAGGCCAAAAGCTCCAAATAGGGTTACAATTTCCATCTCATTGGGGGGCGGAAAACGAATCGATATCTCGATGTGATACAGCCTTTCTAGCTTTTAGTTGGGAAAGAACGGCGGTCCATCCGAACCGTCCAGAAGAATAAGAGGAGAGCAAAGCGCGCGAAGCGCATGCGGAACGGGCACGGGGAAAAAGAAGTGTGGAGGAAAAGCAGTCGAGCTCATTCCCTTCGCTTCCTAGGCCCAAAGCAGTGCAGTCTTTCCTGGCCAAATCAAGGATTTGGGGCTTCTTGCTACGCTACTTAACAATAATAAAATTTTTTTGAGTCAGATAGTTTAATAGATAGATAGATCCATCTATCTATCCTATCCTATTTCGATTTTGATATCTAAAAAAGAATCGATTTCATTCAACCTTTGGTTCAAAGAACTGCGCTTAGCCCCCCCGCTCATGAAACGGCTCTGCTGCAATGGATGGCAGAGGGTCCGTAGTACCCGAAGCACTGGAGTGACCCAGTAGCCGGGAAGGGGCCTAGAAGTGCCTACTACTACACCACACTACACTTGGCTCTACACATTTACAGAGCTAACCCCTGTCCAGTGCCTGGCAGAGCTAAGGGGGCTTCAATCCTTACTCATCTCATCTTCGCCCAGGCTACAGGGCCTACTTATTCAGGGTAGAGGAGTTCGAAAGCACTGTTGAGAGAAAGATCCTTGGCCCCTCTTCATTCTCTACAGGGTTCCAAACCTTTCTTCAACATAGGTGACAACGAGCGAGGCAGAGATGGGAGAGATCAAACACGGGAATAAGAAGCAAGCTCGCCTTCCTTTTTGATTATTTTGATAGAGGGGGATGCAGAAAGTGGACAAAACAGACTCGCATTTCTGGGGAAAATAATCATATTGAAAACGCTCCTAACCCAACCCCTTCCTTCGTAGAGCCGTGTATTGTAAGTGATCCGAACCTGCCCGGAGCGAGCCTCCCATAGAGGCAAGTCAAGTTGGTGAGCCGTATGATGGGCAACTATCTCCTGCGGTTCGGAGAGGACTCAGCAGCATTAGTAGCCCTTTTGGTTTCGTGGACCTTTTCACTCTATTTTATTATATACGCTTAGCGAAAAGAATGTTTTTGATACACCTAGACATGGATTCTATATGAACCAATGGATCGTGACAAGTCGTTACTACTAGCAATGACTTCTTCTTTTCATTACTTCATTCTTTCCATATCCTTTTCCTTTGTTTCAGTTACTCATCAAATGGCACTCAGTTTATATCTTTAAGTTCGATCATTGACAAGGTGAAAAGAAAGGGGGTGAGATAGGCAAGAGGTAGCTTCCTTTATCATATATATGATATGGGCGGGCCTTTTTTAGCAAAAGGTGATCAACTATAGGTTGTAGTCTTCTTGGCATATCAAGTCAAGAGGGCGAGGCTCCTAGCAATGGGGGGAAAGGGGAGTGGGTAAGCGGGCTCCTTTCACTTGACTATTTAGGTTAGTTAAGATTGATCTTAGATCTAAAATTGGGAAGATCCTAAGTTAATAGGTTCAGAATGCCCGGATCACAATCCGGAATGGATAAAAGACCAAGGATGATTGTTAGGCCGAAAGGCGCATGGGTTGACTCTCTTTCTATGTTACAGGTGAAGTCAAGACTAGTGTTTCTGAAATCCGCTGCCATTGAAAGAGAAGAGAGTTCCAGACTTCCGGGCTTAGCAGTCAAAAGAAGGAATGACCAAAGAATGATGAAGGAAATCGACTGGGCGGGCTGCCCAAGGTGGGGTAGAGGTTGGTCAGATCAGGAAGACAACAAGGGCTTGAGATATTCGTAATACTGAAATCGAGAGTGATGCCATCGACCTCAGACGACCAATTGAGCCCTCATGATGTCCTTCATAATATAGGAATTCAAATAAGAGGTGAAGAAAAGTTGAAGATTAAGCAAACAACTCCTGATACAAAGAAGACCCCTAAAAAGCCTGCATTCCGTTTTGTCCCAAAAAGTCAGAAGAAGCATGGTGAGTCAGCTTTTATGCCAATTCAAGATGAGAGTTCCACTTCGCTTTAAAGTATAGGGAGGATATCTGAGTCGATAAGGACCATATTCAAAAGAGAAATAAGTGGATTGAGTGTACTTTAATACAAAAAATGAAATAGAACATCAACATTTCCTCATCCCTCCGAGACATGATCATCATCCTAAAAGCATCCGGATGCATCACCTGGAAATGCTTGGGCCCAAAGACAACAGCTAAAGGAGATGAAGTTAGCTGACACAAAGGAGCTTTACTAATAGGGGCATAGGTTTTGTGGTTTTCTGGGTTGGTTTTGTTCTTTACCTTCTCACGGGGGGATGGAAACAAGAGAGGTCAACTGGAGTGGAAGCCAAACGACGGCTAAATGATCCGAAGAACCACAGATACGATTTCAGCCTTCCCCTTCTGTGCTACCATGAGATTCTTGCCCGGCTTTCTTTTCATTAACTTTAAGCAAGGCTGGGTGGGTGAGAATGAGGATCACTGGAACTATAGGGAATGGGCGTTTTAGGACGGGATCTCAAAGCTTCCAACGTGTTGCGAGCTCGGCCGTGCGGCTTAGCTTGCTTTAGCAGCCATGTGATGATTAAAGTTCGTGGTAGGCGTAGGAGCCTCCTCGGCATACTTGTACAAGCAAGCGAAGAGCTAGTGAGGGCTGATATCGTATGCTGTAGTAGAATAATATTTGAAGCTCTTTGGAACAAGCGAGGAACGAGTGACCACAAGCTCCGCTTAAGCGCTCGACATGCAGTTAGCTTAAAACATGTTCATCATGTGATTTCTTGTCTTCTCTTAAGATATTTCTAGTTAGGACTTGATCCCTTGATCAAATGACTCCGAAACATAAAGTAAGAAAACCATAAGACCGTTTGGACTCAAAAGATTCAAAAGAATCAGTAAACAGCAAGCAAAGAGATCACTTTCACAAGCTGAAAAACTAAGTTGTGGCGTCGCCTATGCATAATGTAAAGAGTCTGGTGAAGAAAAAGCTCACCAACCAAGGCAGAGTGCTTTTCGAGGGTTAGATCCAGGTATGATCTTGCCAAAGGGGGTGTTTACGCTCACGCCCTACTTGGTTCACTTTCCATGGTCTAGCTAACCCTTATTATACGCATCTGAAGCATCGCATTCCTTCCTCCACTCTTTTCTCCTTCGTTCCAGTCATCTAGAGATCTAATTTCCGTTGCTGTCCTTTCGCTTTCTAAGTCCATCTCTTAGGACTCTGTTACATCCCTTGGGAGTTCTTTACCTTCGATCGAGTGAAAGCCAGGGCTGGGCAAGATCTGCCCGGTGAATGAACAAGCTTCAGGAAAGCAGCTCGTGAATGCGCCTTACATGCATATTAGAGTACCAATCCCATGCCGAGAAAAGAGTCCCTAGGCCCTATCTGAGAAGGAAAGCCTTAACGCCCTTTGCTTTCGTAACCTGTGCTTGATGCAATAACCGCAACGAGAGTAAGCGCTGTTGATAGAAGACTGGCATAGAATCCGCCAGGGAAGAGAAGACCACGAGCCTCATATGCTAAAGGAATGGATCTGACCTTTAGGGAGTGACCTGAGGGTGATATCATAAGCTGTTGTCGGAATAAGTGTACATCATTTGAATTTAGCTAATTTCTCCTCTTTATAGCATCTTAAAGTGGACGTTACAATATAAAGAATTTGCATATCCTCTGTTAGCCTACTTCCCTAGAGTCCCTGTCAACTAATCAGAAAGAAAAGAAGAAGAGTTTACTTTGAATAAGAAGCTTCATAGAATACCATTGATGGATTGTGACAATAAAGTCAGAACAATTCTTTTTTTTTGGTTGGGATACGCAATGATTCTTTACCCTCTGCATTGTCTTCAAATCCGTGTTAATCAAATCCAAATATGAAGCGGCTAAGAGACCTGTTAGGAGGAGGAATTTCAAGCAGAATGCGACTGACAAAGGTGGTGAAGCCCCTAATAGGCAGGGTGGTGTAGGGGTGAGTCAGGTTCAGCGTACGTCGGAGAACGGTGCCCCTCAGGACAGGATGGAATCGGGGTCACGTTTTGCCCTCTTGGCTACGTGCAAGAAGATCTTTAAATTCAGACAGAGAGGAAGTAGGCCAAAGGATAAGTGGTGAGGCTATTAGGACAAGGCCTCTGTTGAAAAGAGGGCCCAGGTCAGTCAGAAGAAACGCTGTCGCAGCCCAAGTTGATCTCAATAAAGGCCCAATAGTTCCTTACTTAATTTTAAGACTTTGCTTAAATCTCAGGCAAGGAGATTGAAATGAAGTAACTGCTAAGAGCGTGAACAGTGAAATGGAGAGGGTTTGTCGCGGTAATCTTGTTGGGGCAGCTGGGGATGATGAACATAGGCCTGGGATGCGAGTGATCCTATTGTGGGGGATGGAGACTTCGGAGGATGCAGTTCGTGCTTCCGAATCATTTAGGGACAGACTTGGAGCTTTCTTCTGCATTGAAACTGCCGTACTGTCTTATCATGGCGTATAGAATGCATCTGTTCATGAATCGGGTAGCTAATTTGGACATCGCCTTGTGAGCTCTTCCGATTGTTTTCCTTTTATTTCGCTCCAAGCTTCAAGTTTAGTGTTGGGACTGGGACTACGGAACTCCAGGGCTTACTCGGAAATTGGGCCTCTCTTCTCTTCGTCCTGGGTGGATAGAGCCTTGTACCCCTTTCACTAAAGGACGGTTCCCCGAGCTACGCATCAAATTCAGGAAGTGGCACCGCTTTATGATTGGCAAGATACCTGAGGAGCGCCGCCTGAACGAAGCGGGCGTAAAGCATCAAGTGGAGCTGAACTTGCAAGAGGGGGGTACTAAGCGGATCGACCGACCGGTCAAAAAGCCGTCCAGACGAGCTGTCTAAAGCTACGGTCAAAATCAACTGTTTTGAAAATAAACTACTAATACGCCTTAGGTACTCTTGAGTCCGTGTGGGCGGAGGAATAAAGGACCTGCAGGAGGCCGTAGTGCGCTAGCGCTAGTGAGTTAGCGCAACAACTTAGTGTCTTGTTTTCTTCGCTGCTTCTTTTTCTTTTTCTATTTAGATTTAGCGGTTGCTAATGCTTGTAGCTTGCTTCTGTCCTTAGTCAATTTTGGACTGAAGCTGTTCCTGCCATATTTCTTTTAAACCGAATACCTTCCTCTGTCATCTCTGGTCTGTCTCTTTTTGAGAGAATCTTTTATATCCCGACTGACTATGAAGAGCCTGAGTCTATCGGGAAAAGATGCATTTCTGCAGCTTGTCTAGAACCGGGCGTCCAGCCGTAGGAAGACTACCCCAGCTTCACTATAGCGACCCCACCCCAACTTGAGAAGCCCTCCACCCACTTCCCCTTTCCGTGTGTCCAAAGCCCATAAGCCCCTTTCCGATTCCTCACCCAATCTCATGAAGAAGCTCCAGTAGGCCCTGCCTTAACCTGTTTCAGACGCCAGCCTTCACCAGGCTGCTGGCATTGCTAAATGTCTGCCGCGAAGCAAGCTTTCCCGAATACGACAGATGCGGAAGTGGCTAAAGCAGTCGGAGGAAGAGTAGTTGGACAACTGTATACACGAGGGTACATTAGTATTATGGGAATTGGCAACATTGACAGAAAGGAAGAGGTAGGAAAAACTTTAGGTGCTCTACTAAAGTCGTCGGCCTAATCCTTCTACTTTTAACTAAAGGCAACAGCCGCATTGCAAGCAAATAGAGAGCTCCTGCCTGTTTGAGTTGTTGTGCCGGAAAGCTACCGGCAGTTTGAGTCATGAAAGGGCTGCTTGCAATAATTAGATTATTTTAGAATTAAAAATATATGGTATATTATAAAACAATAAAAAAAATTAGATAAAAAAGTGATTTTTCTTTATTGTTTATATTTGTTCATTCCTGGAAGAAGAAGAAGCAGATAGAGCAAAGGCCTCCTTTTCCGTCCGCTCTTCCCAAAGTGAGCGAATTGCATGTAGAGTAGGCTTATAGTTAATTGGTTGAAACGTACCGTCATAACGGTGATATTGTAGGTTCGGAGCCCTACTAGCCTACCTTTTCACCTTCGGTGGCTTGTACCTGATACAAGGAAGTCGTAGTTCCCGCCACCCGCAGATCTCACCCAGCGACGGCACTTGGAATCACACTGCTGCCGCCTCTTCGGGCACGCCTCCACGCTTATCACTCACCTACGCTCTGCAGTATGCCCCTACGGTGTAGCCGCGAAGCAGTTTATAAAAGATCGCTATTCGCAATAGCGAAGGATCGAAGAGCGGCTGCCCTTTAGGCGAAGAGCGATATGAAACTTTAAGTCTTATTGTTTTGTTCCCGAACAACGATCATTCATTACGGCCGCCCGACCAGACTGAAAGCCCGGTCCGCAAGCTATATTATGGAACGATCTGACCGAATTGGCCTAATGGAACAAGATTCGATCTTAATAAGGAATTGAAATCTTGAAGGGCCGGTAAGAATGCGAAGCGAGGTTGAGTGAGTATGAAGGCCTGTCTATACCTAAGAGAGAGTAGATGCTAGTTGCCTGATCGAAGATCTTCGCGAGACGGCCAGACCATAGCATGTCGGGAATAAGGGAGACATACTGAACGTAACCACTTTTGGTTGGGGCTGTGCCGCCCCTATCCTTTCAATTTATGGATTCCCAGGTCTTTTTTATTCTCACTGTTGGAAGACGACCTGATCAAGGCGGTTCACCATTTCTTTGCTGAAGGCGCTGTTAAGCCCTAAGTTTGAATTTAACGAACACCTGGTTCCGATTCCAGCCTAAAGCCTACACTTTCACCAATTCCGACTTACCTTTCTTTATGGGATATTTGAAGGAGAGCTTTGTCACTTTTTTCTAAAAATAGGATCTGTTTCGAAGAATGAGTTTGATTCTCCCTAAAATCATTTTGTTGGAAAAAAAAAGGAGCTTTTTTTGTTATTTGTTAAAGGACTCACTATTGTAGATAAGATCTCCTTGGCTCACGAGGTGGCAACAAGTGATAGGGGATTTTTGCCTAAAGGCTTAATAGGAGGGATGGGGGGGTCAAAAGAAAGTCAGGATATGGCAAAAGCATCTTTTTGGATCGAATGGGCTTTTGTGAGAAATGGCGGAATTTTTAAAATGGATGTTTATGTACGAACACTTTGGAGTGCTTGTGGATGGTGTGCCACATGGGTACTTTCCATGATCGAGGGCTGCGACAAGGTCTCCAACCAGCTCTGTTTATTTTGAAGGAGAAGTGCTAAGCCGAGGCCTACAGGAGTTGGTATCATTGAAAATGATAAGACTTTCCCATAAACAGACGCCCAGCACTCTCCCACTTTCTCTTTGCGAACGATGTTCTAATATTATCTAATAGCCAGAAACTGAATCTTAAGAAGCTTAAAATCTTTCTGGAAACAAGTAAGAAGCTGATTGTAATCTTGTAATGGCCAAAACAAAAGGTCAATTTTTCGATAAGAGCCAGTGCTTCCTCTCTAACAGAGCTCCTCGCAGAAATCCCAGATCATTGAAGAGGAATCCTAAATGGTAGTTTTCCTATTTAGTACCTGGATGTTTTCTTGTCCCTCAATAGAATAAAGAGAAACCTGAAGAAAATGAAAAAGAGAATCTTGGTTGGACAAAATTAACTCGAAGGTCGACTAAGGCTTACAAGATGTTCAAGTTTTTCCAACATTAGCCGGCTTACACTTCGCTACTAATAAGGATAAGACCTACAACTAGATTGATATGATCCTCTTCCAGTGAGTGCAGTGAAGGACTCTCGCCTCACCAGTTTGACTTATGGCATCATCGACTTGCTTTTCAATCTAAACTCATAACCAGAAAAAAACCTCTCTTTCAGGATCAGTCCCGTCCCTAGATGTAATAGTCAATCAGCGGGACATTCAAAGAAGCTATGCACCTTCACTGAATGTTAATGAAGGAAAGCCCTTTCATCCTAATCTCATCTACTGAAAAGGGGGAATTTTCGTTTTTCCTTGAACGTATTCTCAGTCAACTTAGAAGCACGAAGGTTACCTTCGTGCCAGTCTGACTAAGGTAAGGGGGAGAAGACCTAATTCCTAGATTCATATCTATTCGTCTTAGCCCTTCTTCCTTCTTCGGCGATTCAATCCGACATTGACCCCTTTTCCCTATTTGATTTGCCGCATCTAATACCTGATCTTGCAAAAGGAAGGACAGCTAGAAGCGGATCTGGAAGACCGGGGATTTCTGATTATAGATACTCGAAATAAAGACGAACTAGATTCAAAATAAGTCCTTACCTAAATGGTTCTGATATCAGTAGTGTGAACTCTTCTTCAACACTTGGTACTTGACTTGACGGCTTGAAGCCTAAGACTAAGGGAATCTGGTTTAAACGGATTGAGAGTAGCTTCTGTCCTGACTAATTGTTCTTTGTCTAAGTTTGCCTTTTACTTGTCTAATGAAAGAGTATTTGAAAGAATCGAAGGGATGGCGAACGCATTCAGTATCAGATCGGCTGTAGCAACCCTCTCTTTTTGTTTAGTATTTGATCTCAACCTATAGTCCTTTGACACATGAGTGTAGGAAAGCTTTAAGAGCAACTCTCATGTCTCTCTCAAACGCTCTCTGGGGGAGTTTTATGCCTCTTTCCACTTTCCTCCCTTCCTCACTAGCTGTAGTTGACTGTATCAGGAGTTTTCTCCCTAAGATAAACTTCTTACTCTTTCCTTTCAATCAACATATGTTTTGTTTGATACCTCTACCTCTTTCTTTTCCTATATTAGATGACTTAGTCTTACGTTTAGCCTTATAGTGAATGCCTAAGAAGGGAGGCTCTCGTGCTTCACTGGATAGAAGCACCAGTCTACCGCTTTCCATGCAGCGACACAGAGCCAATTGAGAATAGACTTTGAATAGATAGTAAGAAGAAGGCATTTTACTTTTTTGAACTTTGGGCTTGGAAGGAAGCAGAATATCCTTCGGTTTACCAGATGGTTAGTGGGCGGTGTACATTAATTTGAAGTTCCAGCCAGGGTATAGGAATCATATTAAACAGAAGCAAAGTCCCTTTCTTATGGGTATTCAGTGTGGCTTAAAGCCATTCAAGGAGGGGAAGGGTATCAAACTAATCAGAGAAGGTGGTTTTGACCACTTCGTTCAGTTGCTAACAGGTTCATTCAAATCTATAAGCCTCCTTTTCCTTATCCCATGGGATAACTCTACAGCACTAAGAAATGGCGAACCCTCACAAGAGCTATGTGAAGTCTCACTGGTTAACTTCCAGGTTTTCAAGAATAGATCTTATTGTTAAGCATACCTGTCTGCGCGCGGGAGCAGATTTGCCGATGGATGGAAGGCTGCTGCTCTGTCTGCCATCGAGTTATCGGTTTCAAAATAGCATTTCTATTTTGCAGGTCATTCCATATCTTGGTTCGAAAGGGTTGATGTAATTAAACGACTAAGAGTTGCCCTTTCACCTTTATTCGGGTATAGATTTTTGAACAACGGAATCGTAAAAAGGAAGATGCGCGTCATCGTCTTCAGTTGTCTACCGTACTTGATCAGTCAAGGTTGATTCCTCCGGCATTCATTCTAATCTGAAGTATAGAGCGCCAACTCCACCCTTTAAATAAGAAAGAAGAGGCTGTTTGAACTCTTATTATTTACTTCTTTCTAGCTTCTTTTCGTATTGTGCTAACCATATAGCCTCTTGTTCTGCGTGATTGGTAATGGCATAACTGGCAGTGAAGTACCCAAGATAGAATAAAAGTAGGCAGAAAAAAGACAAGACCGGATAAGGCGCATCCAACCTTTCTATCCATTAATCTGTCTATAAATTCCTATAAGAAGAATGGTTCCTAACCTCTTGGAAGTTTTTTCGGTAACCTCAACGATTAGACGTAAGATTCATTCTAGCGCGCAAGACAAACTCATCTCAGATGCAGACTTTGATTCCGTCATGCTTGGAAATTGGAATCACTCCACCTTGCTCGGTGAACTTCGAACCATCCTTTTCTAGATAAGAATTTCTAGTTTTCGTCACATCAAGGAAGCTTTTCTTTACCGGATCAAGGATAAGAACAAGGTAGTGAAATGGCCTTGTTGGTTGTACTTCCACAAAGCGACACAGGTAAACCCTTTGTGGATGCCGCTTGACTTCTATCGTTCAAGGATGTATATTGCACGACGTGCCAGATCGAAAGCCTAATCTTAGTAATAATAAAGTCTTTACTTTTCAAAACGTACCAGAGGAAAAGAAGAGGGCAGGCCTAGATCGTTTATACAGACAAAAAACCCTATCGCTCGGTTAGATATGTCTAGGCACAAATGATGATATCTTCCTCTCTTGTTGGTGACTTGTCCCGACTTGAATGAAGCGGAAACCCGAGGTCAGAGCTTGCTATAGCTATAAACCTAGAGAGAAGACGAGACCAAAGAAGAGAAGCAGCTGCACCTAGAGTCTGCATCTTAGCGTCTGCGTCTTGTGCCTAGCTTCCTACTAGCTACAGGCAAAGAGCGGATATATCGGTTGCAGCTGCCGCTGTTAGTTCCATAGCCTAGCTACCATCCAATCTATTTTCTATTTTGTTTTGTTTTGTCTTGATTTAATGACCACCCTCCTGCCAGAGGGAGAACGTCTAATAGTTTTTCTTTTTTTCTTTTGAGGTTATATCAAAGACAGAAGGGAATGTATGATTTGCAGTAAGCTAGCGATATGGATTGCTTTGAATCAACATCACTATTACTTTACGACTTTATCCTTGCTATAGGTACGAGCTTCTTCTGTCTTGCTATTGATTAGATCGTATTTCTTATTTTATTATTACTAATATCTTCCCTTCCTTCCTGTGCTTGTAGTTCCCCCGGATAGCCAGATACGGATGAAGGGGTTCAGTCTGTCAAGATTCACTATTTCCCTGTGGTTTCTTGGATAAAAGTCCCCCGTCACCCGCCACAAAGGGGCCAAACCTCCTCAAGCCAAGCCCGGTCCGACAAGCAAGTAGGGAGGCTCTGCCATGGCACTATCAGATGCTTCGGGCGCCAGTTTGGAGTTGTCATTCAGTAGGTGCTTTTTGCATCTATTATGATCGACTGTTCTAACGATAAACATATTTTCCTGCAGCCTGAAAGATTTGAAAATAGTTGAATAAGGTCTCTAGGCTTCTTGTTTTTCACTAGCTAGTATGAGATTGAGGGGTGAGACCCAAACCCAAAGGAAGATAAGGCGACTTTCCAGAGGTTAAGCTATCTTCCTATATATGGATTGCTGCTGTCTGCTGTTAGTTCTTGACAGAGGGAGGAGCGTAAGGGCTAACATGCCTGTAGTTTCTCTTTTGAGAGCTATATGTTGTTAGATGAGTTTCGTGAATGTAATGTACCTCAATGGAGGGATAGACGGGATTACCTCGTGGAATGGCCTCGGAGTGACCCAGCTTCGAGGAAACTACTATCTAATAAGTAGATAGGCACACTCGCTAGAAGGAAAGAAGGTTCGGTGGTTGTATAATTCCCAAGCGGAAAGTCGTCTACTTGCAAAGTAGATGGGGTGATCCAGCGGCCCTTCCTGTTAAATACATCCAATGGCATAGAGTGATGCGTCAGTATGAACATGAACTCCTTTATTCAATCCGAAACCGAAGGATTGGGGCTGACAGCAAAGACTCATCTGCATGCTTATTAAGGGCTTAATCCTGTTCCGGTCCCCAACCGTTATACCTTTCTTCTTGCATGTTGGCGAGATATCATCCTGATCTGCGCTTGCCTCTTTCAATCAAGATCATCTCTGACTTGCAGGAAGCGTTACTATACCAAAGAGTCACCAAAGCGACTTATTACCATATTTTGAGATTTCGCGATCCGCTGCCGATGCTGCCTCGAGATGCTCACTTCGTCAGCGATTGACAAGTCTTTCTTCATTTTGCTTCTACTCGATTCTTATTTCTTTCCGCCCGTTGGAAATGTTTGATGCTTCTTGGGACCTTCATTCCGCTCCTTCCTTCATTTCGACTTCTATTCATTCCTGGAAGCTAGGTTTCCGTTAGCATTTATAGAATCCATTTTTTAGGTTTCGTCGAGATTGTGGTTGTTGATGTAGTTGTTGTACTTTTTTTGCCCTGCTCCCAGAATCCGTCTTTCTTACCTGCTTGATCCTCTCTTCTATTGGTATTGAGGTTCAAGCCTCGGGAAACTCTTCCTCATTTTTTTTTGAATGGAACGGAGGATAATGACACTTGTACTTTCTGGGGACTCTACTGTTGGATCCTCTTCTGCTCTCTATAATTCTTTTATTTACTTCCATCTCATCCTTTCCTTCGTATCTGATTTCAAGATTGGGTTGGTGTGAATTTCTTCTTTTACCTTAGTACTTATGGAGCTCTTTCTTCCGCTTCCCCAATGCTATCTCAGCTCACTTGCTTATGTACCACTAGTGCCATGTACGGACCCATGACCAGTGCAGGATATGAAATCTATTTCATACCCTTTTCTTCTTTCAGTTTCATTCCGTTCCGTCAGTGTAGTTGCTTGGTGGGTTGGTCGAGCCTGACTCTTAAGCTCAACTTCCTTTTAGTCTTTCTTCGAATCCCTCATCTCGCCGGTCGAGACTACACTTGCTCCGTGACTTGCTGCTTACTTTAAGTAGTTTAGGCACCTATCAACAACCTGACGCGTTGCTACGTTCTAGTAGTTTACCAGGTGAAGGAGTTGCCAGGAAGAAAAAAAGAAAGACAGAATACGGAATGCTCGCTTCTTCAAGCAATCCATAATGCTAACCTTCAATAGAGTCTTCAATCCAGCTATAAGTCTAACCTTTTTTATATAGAGTATTAATGCTCGCAAGCAAGAAGCCAAGTAATCTCCTTTATTCCATCCATAAAGCAACCACTTCAAGCTAGTTGTTATTATCAGGTAGTAGGCAAGCAAGAAGGCAGTTCTTCCTCCTGTACCAACCAAAGCTAAGCACTTTAAGCTCTTTCATGCTAGTACTTCTTCTCTTGTATTCATTATTGCTAGTAGTTATTCAATAGTCTTCTTGATTCATTAGAGTAAGTATAAAGTATGTATTTTAATACACACAATGCCTATATGAGCGAGGAAGCGAGGGTCTGCAAGAGCTGAAGACTTTAGCTAATTCATGTAGGGAGCTTTTGTCTAGTTGCAAGCTTCTTAACTATTTATTAAATACAGTCTGCTTCTCTTACATACTAAGGTATGTCTCTCTCTTCTCATTCAGAAGGAATGAGCCTGGGGGTAGGCTGTATGACGTAGCAAGGGACCAATCCAACTAAGGAGACCCAAGCTCACACGGTGATTAGACCTTGAGCCCGCTCTTCCTGCTCCCCCGCGTGTGGTGCAAGAATAGAACTTCGTAGCATTAGAAGGTGCGAAGCCTTGAAGCAAGAAATCTTCTTTGCCTCGAAAGGAGGAAGAATCTCTGTCGTTCCCACAAGTAACCCTAACACAGCGCCATCTCATGGAAAACACTCCATTTTCATAATCCAAGCTTCCTAAACATCGTCTCGCATGCTCGGCCAGTAAGTACCTCTTCTTTTTTTTGTCAAGGCCTAGTGGTCCACATAAACCATTTTGTGCCTAATCTAATAGCTAATGTCGAAACTTCTGTACAGAATGTACCATGTGAGTCCTTCTCTTTCAGTTATGGTGTAATTGCGCTCTGTCGGTGACAACCTCCTACCCCACAGACAGTGAGTGGGATGATCCAGTTTGGGCTTCTTGAAACTAATGTATAATATAGCGGATCCGAGAAAGAACGACCACGATGGGCGAAAGACATCTTTGACTCCGGGTCCCAAGCCCTATTTTCTTTCCTTTGGACCCTATCCTCTGATTTGGAAAAAGATGATCTTAAGCTGGCCACTGAAGAAGATGGATTGAATGAGGAATTGACTTGGCATTTTGCTATCTCTGGAATGCTTTGATCCATCTAAGCCCATTGACAAGCAGGAAGAGGATAAATTGGGGACGCATGGGATAATTATGGTTTTGAAGATACTGAATTGCAAAGCCCACTCTTGATGGTTTGAAAGACCACGTCCGAGTCCAAAATGGAATGGAATGAATTGGGAAGAGTTTATGGGGGACACGGAGATTTCCAAAGAAAAGCCCAAATGAAAACAAATAAGAGTGGTCGTGGAGAAGGGGACTCATTGTACTGAAAAAGGCTATTGATAGTGCTAGTGCTGTACTGACTTACTCTATACCGGTCTTAGTGGACTGACAGAGTGAGCTGGAAAGGGGCGAAGTCATCTTAATAGTAAAAAGCCTTGGACTGATGTAAAGGCTTTCAAATGCTACAGTCTAGAGAGCGAGCTTCGGTCTCACGTAGCTCACCTAAGAAAGGACTACGCTGTCGAGTGAGGATTGGCCGAGGGAGTTCATGATGTACCTGGGTACAACTGCCAATAAAAAGACAAGTAGAAGCCAGTGAAAGAGGAGTAGGCAGGGCTAAATAGTGCCAGTAGGGTACGTAAACGAGGACAGTTTTGTACTGGTCAGCTTTGAGCTGTCGAGTAAGGAGTGCTCTATCTCTTAAGAAAGGGGCTTTTGAAACCTGCCTTATTAGACGAGACAGGGGAGTACTCTCTGATGTGCGTTCTATTATTGCCTCCTATTCCGGAGGGAGTGACCGGAATTAAGCCGCGTGGCGATACCCACCAAAAACAAAGGACTATTTGATTCGCTTTTTGGGCAGGTCCAACTGTACGAAGAAATGATCCAGCACACTAAAAAATCTAGTGGATCTGATTCCATATTCATGAAAAGCCGGGGTTTAAACATGTTATGAAACTAATAAAAGAATTATGACTAATAATAAGAAAGAGTTAAGCGCCTCCAAGGCTTATAAATAGAAGCTTCTTTCAGTCTATATTTTCAAAGAGAGAGGTAGAAGTCAGAAAGAAAGACTTTCAGTAACACAACACTCTTATGGATCTCATTGCCGAAAGACTTTCCCAAATCAATCAGGAAATTCTAAATGTAGAAAACGAGAAGCTCCAATACGAGCATTTGCTCGGTCTGTTCTGGGAGCATCCGCCTCCTCTCAATCCGGAGGCCGTAGGAAGAGCCATGCAACAGATTCGGGACCGCATTAGCGGTCTGGAAGACAGGAGGGGGGCGCTGCTCGAAGAAAAGCAAGCCCTCATTGTGGAGGGGGCCATAAGGAACCGCAGGGGAAATGGAAACAACGGGGGGAACTAAGAAGAGTCAGTCGACTCTTTCTAGAAGATTTAAATAAGTGTCTGTAGACGCAAAGTAGTGTGTTTTAATGTATGGTCTTTGTTTGGTGGAGATCTACTCCTATGCTAAGTGTCTTGTTGTGTTTTATTTGTTATGTCGGCATGTATGGTATGGTAAAACCCTAGTGTAAAATGTTTGCATTACTTAATGCTATGCTATCAGAATATTAAATAAGAAATTTGCTTTTCTTATTCCATTTTTGTATTTTTATTAACGATAGCTCTTTTCTTTAAAGCTTATGCCGTAGAAGCGACATCAGGCTATTGGCCTTTTATCTGAATTTTCCCGACCGGAAGGGGTTCGCGAAGTCTATTAGTTGCTTGCTTTCATTTTGAGTCTTTCCCGCATGCGTGACTACCATTCTCTCTTTTCCATATTGGTAGCTCCCCCGATATTAGTTCTCGCGGAGAAGGATCGTCCTGTAACTACCACGGGTTTACTTGTCTCTTTTTCCTTTGCTGGAGGTCTTACTAGCCTTCCCTCCCGACTAATCTTTTTAGTTACCTGTCTATCAGGGAAATTCCCCAGTATTGCGAGTGTTCTATCTTGTTTTTTCTAGTTTTATGACTCTGCCATGTGCTAGAAATTCAATCCCTGAAGGAAAAATGACATCTGCCTCCTTAAACTGAAGGTTGCCCAGACACCGAATTCACCTGCCTGGTACTTTTGAAACGGGGAAGGCACGTCAGTAAACCGTCTAGCTCAAACTGGCAACTCGAGTTCATCAATACACTTTAGTATTCAAAAGCTTATTGAAAGGTGATAAGTCTTTAATGATTTGATCTTAAGGATTATTTCAATTATGAAACAAAAAATCCATCAATTCAAACAGTCTGTCAACTTCGCTTACGCTTATTAGTACGGTCACATCTCTCGATCAGTCACAAAAGGTCTCAGGCCCAGCTTTCATTAGCTATAGACCCCATAACGAAAGCTATAGAGGGACTAGAAACCCACCACTCATAGCTATTAAAGAAAAGAAGTCTTGCCTTCCCACGACACGAGCGATCACTCATAAGGCTTATCGGTTAGTCGGACTGGTATAGTAGTATGATCAAGGCACATCGGGAATAAGGTTCTCAGTCACCCTTCCCGTTGCTGGGCCAGCCCTCTGCTCAGCTAGGTTTACATCCAGCTGCCATAGATATGATCAGTAGAATGAGGAATTTCCTTTCATAGTGTCGCAGATTTGATCATCAAGAAAAATGGTAGGAATCAAGCATGACTCGTAGTTGGCTCCTTTTACTGGAAGCTAGCTTCCTCCAAGGATGATATGCCCTAGGATTGACTAATTCTTCACCATTAGAAGAGCTTCACAAGGGAGCTGTCAGATAGCTTAGCCCCTAGAGCTCGAAGGTAACTCCAGGTTCTGATCTGATCTTTTCCCTATTGTCAAATTCAATTGCTTTTTCGAACGGACGTAGAGGAAGTGTAACAAGCATCAATTGATGAATAACCCCATGAATGGATCTATCTGGACCCTCTTTCACCTTAGAACAAAGGAATGGCATCTAGAGAACCCTTTCACGAATGCTTTTTCCATCAGAGGTCTAATTGGACACGTGAGCTATTAGATATGGCATTCTAGCCCTTTTCCATTCCGTCTCTTACACATAAAAGAAGGGTGCTTTCCCTATTATTCTAGTCGAACTAGGCAATATGGAAGGAAGGGAATCAATGACAGGAGCTTGAGAATAGCAATGGGTTTTTGGCAAGACAGGGGATGTTGGCAGTGAGCGACCTGCGAGGAAGCGATGGATGCAGCCTGCTTGTGGGTGAGCACCTGTTCTGCATATGAGTTGCTAGCATTTGTGCTATGCAAGTTTCATTCAAGTCATTGTACTTTACTTTAAAGAGATCCTGAATATGAGCCAGGTGCAGGTATCAGTGCACCAGGGCAGGGACTCAGAGCGAGTCTGGGGTCTGCTCTGATGCCCTGATTCCTTCATCAATCAAAGAAAAGGGGGAACCCTTAGCCGCTACGGCATGGGTATAGACCTCTTACCTCCGCTGCTTACCCACTGACCACTTAGAATAGACCGAATCGAAGCTTCCACTGCAAGTTTTCCTATCTCTCTTTGAGTGTATGAGTATAAGTGTCTTAGTGTATATAATCTTTTGTTCCTTCTTTGTGTAATCCGATTATCCTTTATTTCATTTCTTTCTTTTCCCTTTCTAATAATAAGGTAAGCCCTTGCTTTTTCTTGTGCTTCCGTTCAATATCTCCCCTCTCCATTCTTTGAGTTCGCATTACTTCCTACTCTGTCTTGTAGGGCTCGTAGTATTTCTATGTAGCAAGAAGCTCTGTTCAATCAATCTCATAGGTAACTAAAGAAGAAGAACGATAGATAATAGCGCCTTGATTTTAGGCATAGAAGTCACACTGGAAGATACCTTCCGGGTTAAGGATTGAAGATTGAAGTCTCTTTCTTTTTTATTATATGAGTGACTTCCTCTGAAATAGATATTTCTATATAGGGAATCACCAATAGACGTACCTGAAGACGCATTCTAAACCTTTGTGGAAAAGATATGAAATTTGGTTGATAGAGACTGAAAGCTGCCTAAACTATGCCAACCAAGGATTTGATTCAAAATGTAAGCATTTTGATGCTTATTACCTTCTAAATGAGCAATGCAAACCGGACGTTCAAGAAAGACAGAACTCGAGTGAACTTTCAGTAAGGGCTTTTTTTTTGCCTGGACCAGAGGGTCCTCTTCCCGCCCCAACTCCTCTTGGTCCTGACGATTATCGTAAGGTATCTCAACAGGCATTAGGGAATCATGTCTGAAGGACCAGGTGAATTGAACCCCCCCACCCCCCCGACCCAGGCAGTACAATGACACAGCTCGTTGAAGCTCCTCCATATGAGCAACCTGAGCCACAATAGATTTTTGGAAAAAGGTAGTTTGCTTAGTGCTTGTGCGCTAAGGGAAAAATGCCATACAAAAGAATCCGTTTCTCCAATGAGACCCTCCTTACTAGGGGAGAGAATAAAGAGAGTCCATAGATACTGTTGATCACAAAAGAGAAATGCTCATCCAGACCCCGATCCAGTTAGCGTAGTAAGTGTAATTCATTGCTAGCTTTAATTGGATTGGAAACCAAGGTACCACATCAAGGGGTGACAGGATCGAACCCCATGGCCCTCTGTACCCAAAACATGCGCTGACTAGACTGCTACACCGTCTCACCACCGGAGCATATAGATCGATGAACACTCAAACCGAACTCGCCTATCCTTTTGGCACAGAGATGCGAGGAACCAATCTGAGTAATCAACTCTTTTTAGAAATCTTCCTCCGGCAAGATAGGCGAGGCCAAAAGACGTATAGCGCTGGAGTGTAAGCCGCCTTTCGACTGTAAGGAGGAGCGCTTACATTTTTTTTTCTACTCTTTCACTTGAATTTAAAAACTGGCTTGCTTCCCGGCTACGTGTCCTTTGGACCTCTTTGCCCGCTTAGAAGTGGATTCGAACCATTCAGTCCTTTGTCAACCATTGGAGCTACCTAAACCACTTTCCTAAAGCATGCTTTCCCACTGAATAGCGCCCTACCAAGCCGCTAGGCGCTCGAAAAGCCCTTTACTAAACAAAAGGTATAGTAATAGATTTTGTAAAGAAAAGGTAGCCATTTGCTTAGTGCTTGTGCGCTAAGGAATGAAGTAGCTGGTTCGATAGGACCACGAATATCTATTTTCGCTTGTTCGTCAAGCTGAGCAGCTCTTCAACTGCCGTCTAATCCCCGCCTGTCAAGAGCCGTCCAGGGACTCCACCAAGAGTACTCACGTAATTTCGCCCGCCTGCTTTCATTTCCGTGCCGGAGGAAATGGGATTCGAACTCATGATACAATCTTTCTTTGTATGTCGATTTAGCAAACCAATGCCTTAAGCCACTCGTTGGCTACCGTTGTTGATCGGAATGGAATTGGATGTGACGGGTTTGGTTGGTTGCCCGAAGGAAGGGCTATCTGATCCGATCAACTGCGTAAGCCGTAGCGCGCTAGCGCGCGTACTCTTCCTCTATGAGCGAGCCCTGCTCACTGAATGATTTATCAGTTTTTGCCTCCGACCCAACCAGGAGAGAAAACAGGGTCAAGCCAAGCCCTTATCCGCCTGAATGGAATTCATATCTCCTTCGTCTGGTCGAGAAGGGAGAAAGCCGGGGGAACTGGACTCTGCCTCTTCTATTACATTACGGAGAAGTCCATTCTCGTCATGATCGATCCACGTCCTAGCCTAGTGCCCGGAGAACTAGGCTTGCTTAGCAAGCAAAGCTAGCTTACTAAGGTAGTTTACTTGCTTAGTGCTTGTGCAGCTATGAAAAAGCCTTGATTGCACGAGCAAGCCTGCAACCCCTCATCTCTAAAAGAGCTAGCCACGGAGCTTGGATATTCTAGGTATTCAAGGTACATCACAAGCAAGAGCTTGTCTAGGCCCGTGTCTAGCCAAGCTCTAGACGGACAGACATTCACGAGTACGAGAAGGAACTACCACTTTGAGTACAAGCCTAACAAGAAAAGGGGCTGGCGGGCAGATCCGTAAACCGCCTTCGATTTGCTCCTTTGAGGGTCTCTAGAACTCCTGTCAAATAGCATCACGCTCAGGAAAGGATTTCTCCTCAAATCAAGTACTCTTTTTTTTTTAGGAAAACGAATTCTTCTCTTCTAGGAGGTGTCTGCAGACGCTTTTCTCTTCCATTTGATCCTTTTTGACAGGAGTTCTAGAGACCCTCAAAGGGAGCAATGAAGCGTGGTTTACGGATCTGCCAGGTCCTTCCAACCGGCCCCTTTTCTTGTTAGCTTGTACTAAAAAGTGGTAGTTCCTTCCTCGTACTGTGAATGTCTATCCTGTCTAGAGCTTGGCCAGACACGGGCTAGACTTAGCTCTGCTTCTGTGATGTACCTTGAATACCTAGGGAGCCCGCACCAAGCTCCGTGGCTAGCTCTTTAGAGTAGGGGGTTGCAGGCTTGCTCGTGCAATCAAGGCTTTTTTCCTTAGCGCACAAGCACCAAGCAAGTAAACTACCTTAGTAAGCTAGCTTTGCTTATGCTGGGCGTTTCAGTTCTCCGGGCACTAGGCTAGACGTGGATCGATCATGACGAGAATGGACTTCTCCGTAATGTAATAGAGATGCAGAGTCCAGTTCCCCGGCTTTCTCCCCTTCTCGACCAGACGAAGGGAGATGAATTCCATTCAGGCGGATATGGCTTGGCTTGACCTGTTTTCTCTCCTGGTTGGGTCGGAGGCAAAACTGGAAAGTAAATCATTCAGTGGTGGGTGTTCATAGAATAAAGGCTCCTGCCCAACGAGTGTTGATAGAGTCTCGCTCATAGAGGAAGAGTACGCGCTAGCGCGCTACGGGCTTACGCAGTTGATCGGATCAGATAGCCCTTCCTTCGGGCAACCAACCAAAACCTGTCACATCCACCTATCTGACTGGTTCGAATCCCATTTCTCCGGCACGGAAATGAAACGGGCGGGCGAAATTACGTGAGTGAAAGAACCTCTTGGTGGAGTCTCTGGACGGCTCTGCCCTTGAGCGGGGATTAGGCGGCAGTTGAAAGAGCTGCTCGAAAGCTTGACGAACAAGCGAAAAATAGATATTCGTGGTCCTATCGAACCAGCTACTTCATTCCTTAGCGCACAAGCACTAAGCAAGTAAACTACCTTTTTCTTTACAAAAAATCTATTACTATACCTTTTGTTTAGTAAAGGGCTTTTCGAGCGCCTAGCGGCTTGGTAGGGCGCTATTCGATGAAGAAAACATGCTTTAGGAAAGTGGTTTAGGTAGCTCAGCTGGTTAGAGCAAAGGACTGAATGTGGTTCGAATCCACTTCTAAGCGGGCAAAGGGTCCAAAGGACACGTAGCCGGGAGCGAGCCGGATTTTAAATTCAAGTGAAAGAGTAAGAAAAAATGGAGCGCTCCTCTCCTTACAGTCAGGCTTACACTCCAGCACTATACGTCTTTTTTGGCCTCAAGCCCCTATCTTGCTGGAGGAAGATTTTCTAAAAAGAGGTTGATTACTCAGATTGGTTCGCATCTCTAGCCCAAAAGGATGGGCGAGTTCGGCTTGAGGTTCATCGATCTATATGCTCCGGGGTGGTGAGACGAGGTGTAGCGCAGTCTGGTCAGCGCATCTGTTTTGGGTACAGAGGGCCATAGGTTCGAATCCTGTCACCTTGATGTGGTACCTTGGTTTTCCAATCAATTAAAGCTAGCAATGAATTACACTTACTACGCTAACTGGATCGGGGTCTGGATGAGCATTTCTTGTGATCAACAGTATCTATGGACTCTCTTTTAATTTCTCCCCAGTAAGGAGGGTCTCATTGGAGAAACGGATTCTTTGTATGGCATTTTTCCTTTAGCGCACAAGCACTAAGCAAGTAAACTACCTTTTTTTCCAAAAATCTATTGTGGCTCGGGTTGCTCCTTATGGAGGAGCTTCAACGAGCTGTGGCTCCATTTGTGCCTGGGTCGGGGGGTGGGGTCTAATTCACCACCTGGTCCTTCGATGATTCCCTAATGCCTGTTGAGATACCTTACGATAATCGTCAGGACCAAGAGGAGTTGGGGCGGGAAGAGAGGACCCTCCTGGTCCAGGCAAAAAAAAAAGCCCTTACTGAAAGTTCACTCGAGTTCTGTCTTTCTTGAACGTCCGGTTTGCATTGCTCATTTAGAAGGTAATAAGCATCAAAATGCTTACATTTTGAATCAAATCCTTGGTTGGCATAGTTTAGGCAGCTTTCAGTCTCTATCAACCAAATTTCATATCTTTTCCACAAAGGTTTAGAATGCGTCTTCAGGTACGTCTATTGGTGATTCCCTATATAGAAATATCTATTTCAGAAGGAAGTCACTCATACTTCAATACATAAAAGAAAGAGACTTCAATACTTCAATCGCTTAACCCGGAAGGTATCATTCCAGTGTGACTTCTATGCCTAAAATCAAGGCGCTATTATCTATCGTTCTTCTTGCTTTAGTTACCTATGAGATTGATTGAACAGAGCTTCTTGCTACATAGAAATGCACTACGAGCCCTACAAGACAGAGTAGGAAATGTTAATGCGAACTCAAAGAATGGAGAGGGGAGATATTGAACGGAAGCACAAGAAAAAGCAAGGGCTTACCTTATTATTAGAGAAAGGGGAAAGAAGAAATGAAATAAAGGATAATCGGATTACACAAAAAGAAGGAACAAAAAGATTTATACACTCAAGACACTTATACTCATACCACACTCAAAAGAGATAGGAAAGCTTGCATAATTAGGCTTCGATTCGAATCTATTCTAAGTGGTCCATTGGGTAAGCAGCGGAGGTAAGAGGTCTATACCCATTGCCGTAGCGGCTAAGGGTTCCCCCTTTTCTTTGATTGATACAGAGAGTCAGGGCATCAGAGGCAAGACCCCAGACTCGCTCTGAGTCCCTGCCCTGGTGCACTGATACCTACTCATTACCAATGCTCATATTCAGGATCTCTTTAAAGTAAAGTACAATATCGACTTGAATGAAACTATAGCACAGAGGAATGCTAGCGAGCGCTCATATGCAAGAACAGGTGCTCACCCAGGCAAGCAGGCTCATCAAAGGTCCTTCCTCGCAGGTCATCTCCTGCCCAACATCCTTGGTCTTGCCAAAGCCCATTGCTATTCTCAAGCTCCTGTCATTGATTCCCTTCCTTCCATATTGCCTAGTTCGACTAGAATAATAGGGAAGCACCCTTCTTTTATGTGTAAGAGACGGAAAAGGGCTAGAATGCCATATCTGGCCAGCTCACGTCCAATTAGACTCTGATGGAAAAGCATTCGTGAAAGGGTTCTAGATGCCATTCCTTTTGTTCTAAGCAAAAGGAAAGAGGGTCAGATAGATCCATTCAACTAAGGTTATTCATCAATTGATGCTTGTTACACTTCCTCTACGTCCGTTCCGAAAGAAAAGCAATTGAAGATTTGACATCTAGGGAAAAGGAATCAGATCAGAACCTGGAGTTACCTTCGAGCTCTAGGGGCTAGGCTATCTGACAGCTCCCTTGTGAAAGCTCTTACTTCTAATGGTGAAGAAGATAAATTAGTCCAATCCTAGGGCATATCATCCTTGGAGGGGGCTAGCTTCCAGTTAAAAGGAGCTAACTACGAGTCATGCTTGATTCCTACCATTTTCTTATTGATCAAATCTACGACACTATGAAAAGAGAGAAATTCCTCATTCTACTGATCATATCTATGGCTTGAAAGCTGGATGTAAACCTAGCTGAGAGCAGAGGGCTGGTAGCAACGGGAAGGGTGACTGAGAACCTTATTCCCGATGTGCCTTGATCATACTACTATACCAGTCCGACTAACCGATAAGCCTTTATGAGTGCGATCGTCGTGTCGGGAAGGCAAGACTTCTTTTCTTTAATAGCCATGAGTAGTGCTCTAGTCCCATAGCTTTCTGTTATGGGGTCTATAGCTACGAAAGCTGGGCCTGAGACCTTTGTGACTGATCGAGAGATGTGACCGTACTAATAAGCGTGCTTATGCTATGGAAGTAGACTGTTTGAATTGATGGATTTTGTTTCATAATTGAAATAATCCTTAAGATCAAATCATTATGAGCCATCATAAAACTAGAAAAAACAAGATAGAACACTCGCAATACTGGGGGAATTCCCTGATAGACAGGTAACTAAAAAGATTAGTCGGGAGGGAAGGCTAGTAAGACCTCCAGCAAAGGAAAAAGAGACAAGTAAACCCGTGGTAGTTACAGGACGATCCTTCTCCGCGAGAACTAATATCGGGGGAGCTACCAATATGGAAAAGAGAGAATGGTAGTCACGCATGCGGGAAAGACTCAAAATGAAAGCAACTAATAGATTCTGCGAACCCCTTCCGGTCGGGAAACTAGATGCAGATAAAAATAATAGCCTGATGTCGGCTTCTACGGCATAAGCTTTTAAAGAAAAGAGCCATCAACGTTAATAAAAATACAAAAATGAATAAGAAAAGCAAAATTTCTTATTTAATATCTCTATTAGCATAGCATTACAGTAAACATTTACACTAGGGTTTTACCATACCATACATGCAAACATAACAAATAAAACACAACAAAGACACTTAGCATAGGAGTAGATCTCCACCAAACAAAGACCATACATTAAAACACACTACTTTGCGTCTACAGACACTTATTTAAATCTTCTAGAAAGAGTCGACTGACTCTTCTTAGTTCCCCCCGTTGTTTCCATTTCCCCTGCGGTTCCTTATGGCCCCCTCCACAATGAGGGCTTGCTTTTCTTCGAGCAGCGCCCCCCTCCTGTCTTCCAGACCGCTAATGCGGTCCCGAATCTGTTGCATGGCTCTTCCTACGGCCTCCGGATTGAGAGGAGGCGGATGCTCCCAGAACAGACCGAGCAAATGCCTTCCGTATTGAGCTTCTCGTTTTCTACATTTAGAATTTCCTGATTGATTTGGGAAAGTCTTTCGGCAATGAGATCCATAAGAGTGTTGTGTTACTGAAAGTCTTTCTTTCTGACTTCTACCTCTCTCTTTGAAAATATAGACTGAAAGAAGCTTCTATTTATAAGCCTTGGAGGCGCTTAACTCTTTCTTATTATTAGTCATAATTCTTTTATTAGTTTCATAACATGTTTAAACCCCGGCTTTTCATGAATATGGAATCAGATCCACTAGATTTTAGTGTGCTGAATCATTTTCTTCGTACGGATTGGACCTGCCCAAAAAGCGAATCAAATAGTCCTTTGTTTTTGGTGGGTATCGCCACGCGGCTTAATTCCGGTCACTCCCTCCGGAATAGGAGGCAATAATAGAACGCACATCAGAGAGTACTCCCCTGTCTCGTCTAATAAGGCAGGTTTCAAAAGCCCCTTTTAAGAGATAGAGCACTCCTTACTCGATACCAAAGCTGACCAGTACAAAACTGTTCTCGTTTACGTACCCTACTGGCACTATTTAGCCCTGCCTACTCCTCTTTCACTGGCTTCTACTTGTCTTTTTTTATTGGCGGATTTGTACCTAGGTACATCATGAACTCCTCGGCCAATCCTCACTCGACAGCGTAGTCCTTTCTTAGGTGAGCTACGTGAGACCGAAGCTCGCTCTCTAGACTGTAGCATTTGAAAGCCTTTACATCAGTCTAAGGCTTTTTACTATTAAGATGACTTCGCCCCTTTCCAGCTCACTCTGTCAGTCCACTAAGACCGTATAGAGTAAGTCAGCACAGCACTAGCACTATCAATAGCCTTTTTTCAGCAATAATGAGTCCCCTTTCTCCACACCACTCTTATTTGTTTTCATTTGGGCTTTTCTTTGAAATCTCCGTGTTCCCCATAAACTCTTCCCAATTCATTCCATTCCATTTTGACTCGGACGTGGTCTTTCAAACCATCATGGGTTTTGCAATTCAGTATCTTCAAACCATAATTATCCCATGAGTCCCCCAATTTATCCTCTTCCTGCTTGTCAATGGGCTTAGATGGATCAAAGCATTCCAGAGATAGCAAGAATGCCAAGTCCAATTCCTCATTCAATCCATCTTCTTCTTCAGTGGCCCAAGCAAGATCATCTTTTTCCAAATCAGAGAGGATAGGGTCCAAGGGAAGAAAATAGGGCTTAGGGACCCGGGTCAAAAAGATGTCTTTCGCCCATCGTGAGATAGATTTCTTTCTCGGATCCGCTATATATTATACATTGGTTCAAGAAGGGCCTTCCAAACTGGATCATCCCACTCACTGTCTGTGGGGTAGGAGGTTGTCACCGACAGAGCGCAATTACACCATAACTGAAAGAGAAGGACTCACATGGTACATTCTGTACAGAAGTTTCGACATTAGCTATTAGATTAGGCACAAAATGGTTTATGTGGACCACTAGGCCTTGACAAAAAAAGAAGAGGTACTTACTGCCGAGCATGCGAGACGATGTTTAGGAAGCTTGATTATGAAAATGGAGGTTTTCCATGAGATGGCTGTGTTAGGTTACTTTGTGGGAACGACAGAGAGGGATCTGTGGGGACTTCCCTCCCTTCGAGGCAAAAAGAAGATTTCTTGTTTCCAAGGCTTCGCACCTTCTAATGCTACGAAGTTCTATCTCTACTTTCCTACGCGGGGAGCAGGAAGAGCGGGAGCTCAAGGTCTAATCACCGTGTGAGCTTGGGTCTCCTTAGTTGGATTGGTCCTTGCTACGTCATCTAGCCTACCCCCCGGGGCCTCGTTTCCTTCTGAATGAGAAGAGAGACTATACCTTAGTATGTAAGAGAAGCAGACTGTATTTAATAAATAGTTAAGAAGCACAACTAGACAAGAGAAACTCCACTATCATGAATTAGCTAAAAGTCTTCCAGCTCTTGCAGACCCTCGCTTCCTCGCTCATATAGGCATTGTGTGTATTAAAATACATACTTTATACTTACTCTAATGAATCAAGAAGACTATTGAATAACTACTAGCAATAATGAATACAAGAGAAGAAGTACTAGCATGAAAGAGCTTAAAGTGCTTAGCTTTGGTTGGTACAGGAGGAAGAACTGCCTTCTTGCTTGCCTACTACCTGATAATAACAACTAGCTTGAAGTGGTTGCTTTATGGATGGAATAAAGGAGATTACTTGGCTTCTTGCTTGCGAGCATTAATACTCTATATAAAAAAGGTTAGACTTATAGCTGGATTGAAGACTCTATTGAAGGTTAGCATTATGGATTGCTTGAAGAAGCGAGCATTCCGTATTCTGTCTTTCTTTTCTTCCTGGCTTAGCTCCTTCACCTGGTAAACTACTAGAACGTAAGCAACGCGTCAGGTTGTTATAGGTGCCTATAAACTACTTAAAAAGTAAGCAGTGTCACGGAGCAAGTGTAGTCTCGGGACCGGCAGGGATAGGGATTCGAAGAAAGACTAAAAAAGAGGAAGTTGAGCTTAAGAGTCAGGCTCGACCAACCCACCAAGCAACTACACTGACGGAACGGAATGAAACTGAAGAAGAAAGAGGGTATGAAATAGATTTCATATCCTGCTGCACCCAGCTGGTCATAGGTCCATTACCACGGTATGGCACTAGTGGTACATAAGCAAGTGAGCTGATAGCATTGGGAAGCGGAAGAAAGAGCTCCATAAGTACTAAGGTAAAAGAAGAAATTCACACCAACCCAATCTTGAAATCAGATACGAAGGAAAGGATGAGATGGAAGTAAATAAAAGAATTATAGAGAGCAAGAAAGAGGATCCAACAGTAAGAGTCCCAGAAAGTACAAGTGTCATTATCCTCCGTTCCCATTCAAAAAAAAGTAAGGAAAGAGCTCGAGGCTTGAACCTCGTCACCAATAGAAGAGAGGATCAAAGCAGGTAAGAAAGACGGATTCTACAGAACGGGCAAAAAGTAATAAGCAACTACATCAACAACCACAATCTCTCGACGAAAACCTAAAAAATGGATTCTATAAATGCTAACGGAAACCTAGCTTCCAGGAATGAATAGAAGTCGAAATGAAGGAAGGAGCGGAATGAAGGTCCCAAGAAGCATCAAACATTTCCAACGGGCGGAAAGAAATAAGAATCGAGTAGAAGCTTAAAATGAAGAAAGACTTGTCGGAAATCGCTGACGAAGTGAGCATCTCGTGTGAAGGAGCGGCATCGGCAGCGGATCGCGAAATCTCAAAATATGGTAATAAGTCGCTTTGCGACTCTCTTTTGGTAACCCCTTCCTACGGGATCAGAGATGATCTTGATTGAAAGAGGCAAGCACGCAGATCGGGATGATATCTACATAAACATGCAAGAAGAAAGGTATAACGGTTGGGGACCGGAACAGGATTAAGCCCTTAATAAGCATGCAGATGAGTCTTTGCTGTCAGCCCCAATCCTTCGGTTTCCGGATTGGAATAAGGAGTTCATGTTCATACTGACGCATCACTCTAATGCCATTGGATGTATGTTGGCGTAGCGCCGTTGATCACCCATCTACTTTGCAAGTAGACGACTTTCCGCTTGGGAATTATACAACCACCGAACCTTTCTTTCCTTCTAGTTGAGTGTGTCATCTACTTATTAGATAGTAGTTTCCTCGAAGCTGGGTCACCTGAGGCCATTCCACGAGGTAATCCTGTCATCCTCCATTGAGGTACATTATACCACGAAACTCATCTAACAACATATAGCTCTCAAAAGAGAAACTACAGGCATGTTAGCCCTTACGCTCCTCCCTCTGTCAAGAACTAACAGCAGACAGCAGCAATCCATATATAGGAAGATAGCTTAACCTCTGGAAAGTCGCCTTATCTTCCTTTGGGTTTGGGTCTCACCCCTCAATCTCATACTAGCTAGTGAAAAACAAGAAGCCTAGAGACCTTATTCAACTAATAGTCAACGAAGGAGACCAAGCGCTAAGCTACTCACCGAGCGGGAAGAGCTATTGGCTATCGTTCCGAACAGTCGATCTATCCATAATAGATACCAAAAAGCACCTACGAATGACAACTCAAACTAGCGCCCGAAGCATCTGATAGTGCCATGGCAGAGCCTCCTACTTGCTTGTCGGACCGGGCTTGGCTTGAGGAGGGTTTGACCCCCTTTATTGGCGGAGTGACGGGGGACTTTTATCCAAGAAACCACAGGGAAATAGTGAATCTTGACAGACTGAACCCCTTCATCCGTATCTGGCTATCCGGGGGAACTACAAGCACAGGAAGGAAGGGAAGATATTAGTAATAATAAATAAGAAATGATCTAATCAATAGCAAGACAGAAGAAGCTCTGTACCTATAGCAAGGATAAAGTCGTAAAGTAATAGTGATGCTGGATTCAAAGCAATCCATCATCGCTAGCTTACTGCAAATCATACATTCCCTTCTGTCTTTGCTTGATATAACCCTCAAAAGAAAAAGAAAAGGAAACTATTAGACGTTACTCCCTCTAGCTAGGAGGGTGGTCGTAAATCAAGACAAAACAAAACAAAATAGAAAATAGATTGGATGGTAGCTAGGCTATGGAACTAACAGCGGCAGCTGCAACCGATATATCCGCTCTTTGCCTGTAGCTAGTAGGAAGCTAGGCACAAGACGCAGACGCTAAGATGCAGACTCTAGGTGCAGCTGCTTCTCTTCTTTGGTCTCGTCTTCTCTCTAGGTTTATAGCTATAGCAAGCTCTGACCTCGGGTTTCCGCTTCATTCAAGTCGGGACAAGTCACCAACAAGAGAGGAAGATATCATCATTTGTGCCTGGGCTCTTATCTAACCGAGCGATAGGGTTTTTGTCTGTATAAACGATCTAGGCCTGCCCATCTTCTTTTCCTCTGGTACGTTTTTTGAAAAGTAAAAGACTTTATTATTACTAAGATTAGGCTTTCGATCTGGCACGTCGTGCAACTCATACTGTCCTTGAACGATAGAAGTCAAGCGGCATCCACAAAGGGTTTACCTGTGTCGCTTTGTGGAAGTACAACCAACAAGGCCATTTCACTACCTTGTTCTTATCCTTGATCCGGTAAAGAAAAGCTTCCTTGATGTGACGAAAACTAGAAATTCTTATCTAGAAAGGATGGTTCGAAGTTCACCGAGCAAGGTGGAGTGATTCCAATTTCCAAGCATGACGGAATCAAAGTCTGCATCTGAGATGAGTTTGTCTTGCGCGCTAGAATGAATCTTACGTCTAATCGTTGAGGTTACCGAAAAAACTTCCAAGAGGTTAGGAACCATTCTTCTTATAGGAATTTATAGACAGATTAATGGATAGAAAGGTTGGATGCGCCTTATCCGGTCTTGTCTTTTTTCTGCCTACTTTTATTCTATCTTGGGTACTTCACTGCCAGTTATGCCATTACCAATCACGCAGAACAAGAGGCTATATGGTTAGCACAATACGAAAAGAAGCTAGAAAGAAGTAAATAATAAGAGTTCAAACAGCCTCTTCTTTCTTATTTAAAGGGTGGAGTTGGCGCTCTATACTTCAGATTAGAATGAATGCCGGAGGAATCAACCTTGACTGATCAAGTACGGTAGACAACTGAAGACGATGACGCGCATCTTCCTTTACGATTCCGTTGTTCAAAAATCTATACCCGCCGAATAAAGGTGAAAGGGCTACTCTTTAGTCGTTTAATTACATCAACCCTTTCGAACCACAGATATGGAATGACCTGCAAATAGAATGCTATTTTGAAAACCGATAACTCGATGGCAGACAGCAGCAGCCTTCCATCCATCGGCAAATCTGCTCCCGCGCAGACGCCGGTATGCTTAACAATAAGACTTGAAACCTGAAGTTAACCAGTGAGACTTCACATAGCTCTTGTGAGGGTTCGCCATTTCTTAGTGTTGTGAGTTATCCCATGGGATAAGGAAAAGGAGGCTTAGATTTGAGCTTAGACCTGTTAACTTAATCTGAACGAAGTGGTCAAACCACCTTCTAGATTCTAGTTTGATACCCACTTCCTCCCTTGAATGGCTTAAGCCTACTGAATATCCATGAAAGGGACTTTGCTTGCTTAATATGATTCCTATACCCTGGCTGGAACTTCAAATTAATGTACACCGCCCACTAACCATCTGGTAAAACCGAAGGATATTCTTGCTTCCTTCCAAGCCCAAAGTTCAAAAAGTAAAATGCCTTCTTCTTACTATCTATTCAAAAGTCTATTCTCAATTGGCTCTGTGTCGCTGCATGGAAAGCGGTAGACTGGGTGCTTCTATCCAGTGAAGCACGAGAGCCCCTTCTTAGCAATAATGGCATTCACTATAAGGCTAAACGTAAGACTAAGTCATCTAATATAGGAAAAGAAAGAGGTAGAGGTATCAAACAAAACATATGTTGATTGAAAGGAAAGAGTAAGAAGTTTATCTTAGGGAGAAAACTCCTGATACAGTCAACTACAGCTAGTGAGGAAGGGAATGGAAAGTGGAAAGAGGCATGAGCTCCCCCAGAGAGAGCGTTTGAGAGAGACATGAGGATTTGCTCTTAAAGCTTTCCTACACTCGTATTATCAAAGGACTATAGGTTGAGGATCAAATACTAAACAAAAAGAGGGGGTTGCTACAGCCGATCCTGATGCTGAATGCGTTTACTTAATCCCCTTCGATTCTTTCAAATACTCTTTCATTAGACAAGTAAAAGGCAAACTTAGACAAAGAACAATTAGTCAGGACAGAAGCTACTCTCAATCCGTTTAAACCAGATTCCCTTAGTCTTAGGCTTCAAGCCGTCAAGTCAAGTACCAAGTGTTGAAGAAGAGTTCACACTACTGATATCAGAACCATTTAGGTAAGGACTTATTGAATCTAGTTCGTCTTTATTTCGAGCATCTATAATCAGAACCTCGGTCTTCCAGATCCCTTTCTAGCTGTCCTTCCTTTTGCAAGATCGCGTATTAGATGCGGTGCAATCGAATAGGGAAAAGGGGTCAATGTCGGATTGAATCGCCGAAGAAGGAAGAAGGGCTAAGACGAATAGATATGAATCTAGAATTAGGTCTTCTCCCCTTACCTTAATAGACTGCTACTAAAGGTAACCTTCGTGCTTCTAAGTTGACTGAGAATACGTTCAAGGAAAAACGAAAATTCCCCCTTTTCAGTAGATGAGATTAGGATGAAAGGGCTTTCCTTCATTAACATTCAGTGAAGGTGCATAGCTTCTTTGAATGTCCCGCTGATTGACTATTACATCTAGGGACGGGACTGATCCTGAAAGAGAGGTTTTTTTCTGGTTATGAGTTTAGATTGAAAAGCAAGTCGATGATGCCATAAGTCAAACTAGCGGGTGAGGCGAGAGTCCTTCACTGCACTCACTGGAGAGAAGGGATCATATCCAATCTAGTTGTAAGGTCTTATCCCCTTATTAGTAGCCGAAGTGTAAGCCGGCTAATGTTGGAAAAAACTTGAACATGTTTAATAAGCCTTAGTCGACCTTCGAGGACAACAATTTTGTCCAACCAAAGATTCTCTTTTTTCATTTCTTCAGGTTCTCTTTTATTCTATTGAGGGACAAGAAAATCCAGGTACTAAATAGAAAACTACCATTTAGATTCCTCTTCAATGATCTGGGATTTCTAAGAGAGCTCTATAGAGAGAAGCACTGGCTCTATCGAAAAATTGACCTTTTGTTTTGGCCATTACAAGATTACAATCAGCTTCTTACTTGTTTCCAGAAAGATTTTAAGCTTCTTAAGATTCAGTTTCTGGCTATTAGATAATATTAGAACATCGTTCGCAAAGAGAAAGTGGGAGAGTGCTGGGCACGATCTCGAAGCATGGAAAGGTCTTATCATTTTCAATGATACCAACTCCTGTAGGCCTCGGCTTAGCACTTCTTCAGCTAAAATAAACAGGCTAGATTTGGAACCCTTGTCGCAGCCCTCGATCACTTGGAAAGTACCCATGTGGCACACCATCCACAAGCACTCCAAAGTGTTCATTACATAAACATCCATTTTAAAAATTCCGCCATTTCTCACAAAAGCCCATTCGATCCAAAAAGATGCTTTTGCCATATCCTGACTTTCTTTTGACCCCCCATCCCTCTCCTATTGCTTCTCCTTAGGCAAACTCATCACTTGTTGCCACCTCGTGAGCCAAGGAGATCTTATCTACAATAGTGAGTCCTTTAACAAATAACAAAAAAAGCTCCTTTTTTTTTCCAACAAAATGATTTTAGGGAGAATCAAACTCATTCTTCGAGCTAGATCCTATTTTTTAGAAAAAGTGACAAAGCTCTCCTTCAAATATCCCATAAAGAAAGGTAAGTCGGAATTGTAGAAAGTGTGAAGGACTTTAGACTTTCGAATCGGAATAAGGGCAATTCAATTGAATTCAAACTTAGGGCTTAACAGCTCTTCAGTTAAAAGAAATGGTGAACCGCCTTGATCAGGTCGTCTTCCAACAGTGAGAATAAAAAAGACCTGGGAATCCATAAATTGAAAGGATAGGGGCGGCACAGCCCCCAACCAAGGGAGTGGTTACGTTCAGTATGTCCTCCCTTATTCCCGACATGCTATGGTGCTCTGGGGCCTCATGAAGATCTTCTGATCCGAACCGCATCTACTCTCTTAGAGTATGAACCAGGCCTTCGCTACTGCTCAACCTCGCTATCGCATTGATTCTTGCTTATTCTTCAAGATTTCAATTCCTTATTAAGATCGAGTATCTTGTTCCATTAGACCCAGTTCGGTCAGATCAGTTCCATATTATAGCTTGCCCGACCGGGCTTTCAGTCTTTGGTCGGCCGGCCGTAATGAATGATCGTTGTTCGGGAACAAAACAATAAGACTTGTTTAGTTTCGCTATCGTTTCGCCTAAAGACGTAACTTCGCTCTTCGATCCTTCGCTATTGCAAGAATATAGCGATCTTTGAGCTATGGCTCAGCTGCTTCGCGTATTACACCGTAGGGGCATACTGCAAGAGCGTAGGTGAGTGATAAGCGTAGGAGGCGTGCCCGAAGGGAAGCGGCAGCAGTGTGATTCCAAGTGCCGTCGCTAGATTGAGATCTGCAGGGTGGCGGGAACTTCGACTGCCTTGTATCAGGTAAAGCCACCGAAGGTGAAAAGGTAGGCTTAGTAGGGCTCGAACCTACAATATCACCGTTATGAGCGGTACGTTTCAACCAATTAAACTATAAGCCCCTACTAGCTACGCAATTCGCTCACTTCGGGAAGAGCGTCGAAAGAGGAGTCTTTTACTCTATCTGCTTCTTCTTCTTCCCAGGAATGAACAAATATAAACAATAAGAAAATCCTTTATCAATTTTTTTTCTTATTGCTTTATAATAGGTAATATATTATATATTTTGATTCTAAAATAATCTAATTGCTGCAAGCGGCCCTTCGCGACTAAACTGCCGGTACGCTTTCCGGCTCGCAACGGCTCAACGGCGGGGAGCTCTATTTGCTTGCAATGCCGGCTGTCTGCCTTGTTAAAAGTAGAAGGTTAGGCCGACGACTTTAGTAGAGCTACACCTAAAAAAGTTTTTTCCTACCTCTTCCCCTTTCTGTCAATGTTGCCAATTCCCATAATACTAATGTACCCTCGTGTATACAGTTGTCCAACTACTTTCTTCCTCCGACTTCTTTAGCCACTTCCGCATCTGTCGGCCTGGGAAAGCTTGCTTCGCGGCGGAGCATTTAGCAATGCCAGCAGCCTGGTGAAGGCTGGCTGTCTGAGGACAGGTTAAGGCAGGGCCTACTGGGCTTGCTTCTCATGAGATTGGGTGAGGGAATCGGAAAGGCCCTAAACCGGCGGGCGGGCTTGACACACGGAAAGGGGGAAGTGGTGAGGCTTCAGCTAGAGAGTTGGGGTGGGGTCGCTATAGTGGCTAGGGTGAGTCTTCCTACACGGCTGGACGCCCGGTTCTAGACAAAGCTGCGGGGGTTACCATCACATCTTTTCCCGATAGACTCGAAGCTCTTCATAGTCAGTCGGGATATAAAAGATTCTCTCAAAAAGAGACAGACCAGATGATGAGAAGGTATTCGGTTTTAAAAGAAATATGGCAGGAACAGCTTCAGTCCAAAATTGACTAAGGACAGAAGCAAGCTACAAGCATTAGCAACCGCTAAATCTAAATAGAAAAAGAAAAAGAAGCAGCGAAGAAAACAAGACACTAAGTTGTTGCGCTAACTCACTAGCGCTAGCGCACTACGGCTTTTCAGCCTCCTGCAGGTCCCTTTATTCCCTCCGCCTTACACGGACTTCAAAGAGTACCTAAGGCGTATTAGTGGTTTATTTTCAAAACGGATTGATTTTGACCGTAGCTTTTAGACAGCTCGTCTGGACTTGGCTTTGACCGGTCGGTCGATCCCGCTTAGTACCCCCCTCTTGCAAGGATTCGGCGCCTCCACTTGATGCTTTACGCCCACGCTTCGTTCAGGCAGCGCTCCTCGGGTATGTCTTGCCAATCGCCAAAGCGGTGCCACTTCCTGAATTTGATGCGGCCAAGCTCGGGAACCGTCCCTTTAGTGAAAGGGTACAAGGCTCTATCCCACCCCGGGACGAAGAGAAAGAGAGGGGGAAGGCCCAATTTCCGAGTAAGCCTGAGTTCCATTAGTCCCAGTCCCAACACTAAACTTGAAGCTTGGAGCGAAATAAAAAGGAAAACAATCGGAAGAGCTCACAAAGACGTGTCCAAATTAGCTACCCCGATTCATGAACAGATGCATTCTATACGCCATGATAAGATCTTTCTGGTACGGCAGTTTCCAATGCAGAAGAAAAGCTCAAGTCTGTCCTATCATCGGTCGGGAAAGCACGAACTGCATCCTCCGAGATCTCCATCCCCACAATAGGATCACTCGCCATCCCAGGCCCCTGTAATTCGTCATCCCCAGCTGCCCCAACAAGACAATATGACAAACCCTCCATTTCACTGTTCACGCTCTTAATTTGATTACTTCATTTCAATCTCCTGCCTGAGATTTAAGCTGAGAAGCAAAGGTCTTAAAGACTGTGGAAACTGTTGGGCCTTTACAGATCAACTTGGGCTGCGACCTTGTTCTTCTGACTGACCTGGGCCCTCTTTTCAACAGAGGCCTTGTCCACAATAGCCTCACCACTTATCCTTTGGCCCACCGCTTCCTCTCTCATGTCTGAGCCCAAAAGATCTTCTTGCACATTAGCCAAGAGGGCAAAACGTGACCCCGATTCCATCCTGTCCTGAGGGGCACCGTTCTCCGACGTACGCTGAACCTGACTCACCCCTACACCACCCTGCCTATTAGGGGCTTCACCACCTTTGTCAGTCGCATTCTGCTTGAAATTCTCCTAACAGGTCTCTTAGCCGCTTCATATTTGATTTGATTAACACGGATTTGCACACGAGAGGGTAAAGAATCATTTTGCGTATCCCAACCAAAAAAAAGAATTGTTCTGACTTTTATTGTGTCACAATCCTTACCATCAATGAGCTCTATGAAGTTTAATTCAAGAAGTAAACTCTTCTTTCTTTTTCTTTCTGATTAGTTGACTTGAGGACTTCTAGGAAAGTAGGCTAACAGAGTGGATATGCCAGGATTCTTTATATTGTAACGTCCACTTTAAGATGCTATAAAAAGAGGAGAAATTACACCTCTTACCGATGATATTACCACTTATTCCGACAACAGCTTATGATATCACCCTCGGGTCACTCCCCTAAAGAGTCGAATCCATTCCTTTAGCATAGCAAGGCTGTGGTCTTCTCTCTCTTCCCACAGCGGATTCTATACCAGTCTTCTATCCAACAGCGCTACTCAGTTGGTGGTTATTGCATCAAGCACGTTACGAGCAAGGGCGTTAAGGCCTCTTCTCAGATAGGCCTAGGGACTCTTTTCGGCGTAAGGATTGGTACTCTTTAATATGCATGTAAGGAGCGCATTCTACGAGCACTAGCTTCCTGGCTTGTTCACATTCACCGAATAGATCTTTGCCCTAGCCCTGGCTTTCACTCGATCGAAGTGAAGAACTTCCCAAGGATGTAAATAGAAGTCCTAAGAGATGGACTTTAGAAAGCTAAGACAGCAACGGAAATTAGATTCTAGATGGCTAGGAACGAAGGAAGGAGAAAAGAGTGGAGAAGGAATGCGATGCTTCTTTGCCCAATAGATGCAATAAGGGGTTAGCTAGACCATGAAAGGAAAGTAGTCTAGTAGGGCGAGGCGTAACACCCTTTTTGGCAAGACCATACCTGGATCTAACCCCTCGAGAAAGCACTCTGCCTTGATTTAGCCGATTGAGCCTTTTCTCTCACTCAGACTCTTTACATTATGCATATGACGCCACAACTTAGTTTTCAGCTTGTGAAAGTGATCTCTCTTTTGGTTTGCTGTTTACTGATTCTTCTTTGAATCTTTTGAGTCCAAACGGTCTTATGGTTTTCTTACTTTATGTTTCGGAGTCATTTGATCAAGGGATCAAGTCCTAACTAGAAATATCTTAAGAGAAGACAAGAAATCACATGATGAACATGTTTTAAGCTAACTGCATGTCGAGCGCTTAAGCGGAGCTTGTGGTCACTCGTTCCTCGCTTGTTCCAAAGAGCTTCAAATATTATTCTACACTACATACGATATTCCATCCGGCCCTCACTAGCTCTTCGCTTGCTTGTACAAAGAGTATGCCCGAGGAGGCTCCTACGCCTACCACGAACTTTAATCATCACATGGCTGCTAAAGCAAGCTAAGCTTCGCACGGCCGAAGGCTCCGCAACACGTTGGAGAGCTTTGAGATCCCGTCCTAAAACGCCCATTCCCCTATAGTTCCGAAGTGATCCTCATTCTCACCGCAGCCTTCTTAAGTTAAGCCGAAAGAAAGCCGGGCAAGAATCTCATGGTAGCACGAAGGGGAAGCAGAATCGTATCTGTGGTTCTTCGGATCGATCACAGCCGTCGTTTGGCTTCCACTCCAGTTGACCTCTCTTGTTTCCATCCCCCCGTGAGAAGGTAAAGAACAAAACCAACCCAGAAAACCACAAAACCTATGCCCCTATTAGTAAAGCTCCTTTGTGTCAGCTAACTTCATCTCCTTTAGCTGTTGGCGTCTTTGGGCCCAAGCATTTGCGCACGCATCCGGATGCTTTTAGGATGATGATCATGTCTCGGAGGGATGAGGAAATGTTGATGTTCTATTTCATTTTTTGTATTAAAGTACACTCAATCCACTTATTTCTCTTTTGAATATGGTCCTTATCGACTCAGATATCCTCCCTATACTTTAAAGCGAAGTGGAACTCTCATCTTGAATTGGCATAAAAGCTGACTCACCATGCTTCTTCTGACTTTTTGGGACAAAACGGAATGCAGGCTTTTTAGGGGTCTTCTTTGTATCAGGAGTTGTTTGCTTAATCTTCAACTTTTCTTCACCTCTATTTGAATTCCTATATTATGAAGGGACATCATAGGGCTCACCTGGTCGTCTGAGGTCGATAGGCATCACTTTCGATTTCAGTATTACGAATATCTCAAGCCCTTGTTGTCTTCTGATCTACGACCAGCCTCTACCCCAGTTTCTGCCCAGTCGATTTCCTTCATCATTCTTT
Organism: Lithospermum erythrorhizon; assembly: GCA_019722365.1. NCBI lineage: Eukaryota > Viridiplantae > Streptophyta > Magnoliopsida > Boraginales > Boraginaceae > Lithospermum > Lithospermum erythrorhizon. The sequence goes on along the minus strand of JADFUC010001451.1, from coordinate 14,272 downwards.
TGGTCATTCCTTCTTTTTTGACTGCTAAGCCCGGAAGTCACGGAACTTCTTCTTTCAATGGCAGCCGGATTTCGAAACATCATAAATTTGACTTTCACCATAGAAAGAAAGAATCATCCTGTCTATCCATCTGATCAGATCCGCATCGAAACTATTAATTAGAATTAGATCTAAGATCATCAATTGTCCAAATAGCAGCTCCGCTTACCCACTCCCCTTCCATTGCTAGAGCCTCGCCTCTGACTGATATGCCAAGAAGACTACAACCTATAGTTGATCACCTTTTGCTAAAAAAGGCCCGCCCATATCATATATATGATAAAGGAAGCTACCTCTTGCCTATCTCACCCCCTTTCTTTTCACCTTGTCAATGATCGAACTTAAAGATATAAACTGAGTGCCATTTGATGAGTAACTGAGAACAAAGGAGAAGGATATAAAAAGAATAAAGTAATGAAAGAAGAAGTCATTGCTAGTAGTAACGACTTGTCACGATCCATTGGTTCATATAGAATCCATGTCCTAGGTGTATCAAAAAACATTCTTTTCACTAAGCGTATATAATAAAATAGAGTGAAAAGGGTCCACCCCGAAACCAAAGGGCTACTAACTAACAGCTGAGTCCTCTCCGAACCGCAGGAGATAGTTGCCCATCATACGGCTCACCAACTTGACTTGCCTCTATGGGAGGCTCGCTCCGGGCAGGTTCGGATCACTTACAATACACGGCTCTACGAAGGAAGGGGTTGGGTTAGGAGCGTTTTCAATATGATTATTTTCCCCAGAAATGCGAGTCTGTTTTGTCCACTTTCTGCATCCCCCTCTATCAAAATAATCAAAAAGGAAGGCGAGCTTGCTTCTTATTCCCGTGTTTGATCTCTCCCATCTCTGCCTCGCTCGTTGTCACCTATGTTGAAGAAAGGTTTGGAACCCTGTAGAGAATGAAGAGGGGCCAAGGATCTTTCTCTCAACAGTGCTTTTCGAGGCTCCACTCTACCCCTGAATAAGTAAGGCCCTGTTAGCCTGGGCGAAGATGAGGATAAAGAGTAAGGATTGAAGCCCCCTTAGCTCTGCCAGGCACTGGACAGGGGTTAGCTCTGTAAATGTAGGAGCCAAGTGTAGTGTGGTGTGTAGTAGTAGGCACTTCTAGCCCTTCCCGGCTACTAATACCCAGTGCTTCAAGTACTACGGACCCCTCTGCCATCCATTGCAGCAGAGCCGTTTCATGAGCGGGGGGGCTAAGCGCAGTTCTTTGAACCAAAGGTTGAATGAAATCGATTCTTTTTTAGATATCAAAATCGAAATAGGATAGGATAGATAGATGGATCTATCTATCTATTAAACTATCTGACTCAAAAAAATTTTATTATTGTTAAGTAGCGTAGCAAGAAGCCCCAAATCCTTGATTTGGCCAGGAAAGACTGCACTGCTTTGGGCCTAGGAAGCGAAGGGAATGAGCTCGACTGCTTTTCCTCCACACTTCTTTTTCCCCGTGCCCGTTCCGCATGCGCTTCGCGCGCCATTAGCGCTTTGCTCTCCTCTTATTCTTCATTGGACGGTTCGGATGGACTTTCGCCGTTCTTTCCCAACTAAAATAGAAAAAGGCTGTATCACATCGAGATGTCGATTCGTTTTCCGCCCCCAATGAGATGGAGAAATTGTAACCCCCTATTTAGACTTTTTGGCCCTTCATCTTTCTGAATCGAGACCCGGCCCGGCTCGCGTCGTTCCAACAACCGGCGGGGAGCACCTCAGTATACGATCACGCGCAGTAACTGGGAGTCCTATTACACCTAAGGCCAACTTCAATTCACCAAACCAAGGTTCATCTCGTGTAGTGATTGTGGACTCGTACAAGGATATTGAGTAGACGGTTGATGTATCAGACTCGACCCTATCTTTCGTAGCATGCATTCCCATCCGTGTTGCAACTGATTCGGTAAGCTACGTGTCCGGTGCACGGAGAACTGCCTTCGGTCTCCCAAACTGACTTACTCGTGGCAACCTTCCGGCCGCCCAACAACCTATAACGCTAGTCACTACTCCCACTGAGGCTAGGAAGTAAGCCCCACAACCCAAAGCGGCGAAGAACAAATAGAATTTGCTACAAAAGCCGGCTAACGGGGGTATTCCTGCGTATGAGAACATAGTAATGGAGAAGGTAATAGCCAAAATAGGATTCGTTTTGGCTAGAGCGCCCAAATCCGCTATATATTTGACACGGGTTTACGTAATGCTAAACAGGCGAATGCATCTATCGTCATTGATGCATAACAAAGATACCACTCAGTGTGATTGAATTCTCTATGGTTCCACATGAGAAACCAGTACGAATAAACCTACATGTCCAATTGAACTATGAGCTATTAGAAGTCTTTTTTACTTTCGTTTGGGGCCATGGCGGCCAGTTCTAAGATCATAGAAGCAATGCTGCAGAAAAGAAGATTTGTTGCAATGTAGTCTATTAAGAACCATAAATAGAAACACGTGAAATATTAGCAGAAATCGAGATTTTAGGCGCACAGCGAATGCTGTAACTGGGGTGGGTGAACCCTCATAGATACTGTGGTGCCCACATATATAGAGTCAAAAGAGATATGGAGTCCGAAGGAGGTATTTTCTGAAGCCTGAGAGATCGACAGATAGGGCCCCACAAGTTTAGAATTCGCCGCTGGGGAATTCACACGAAAGGGAACGAGGAATTCTCAACGAAAAAAGTGCTCTCTGAACCGAACGTGAAAGTCGTTTTCCATCAGACGGCTGTTCCCGTAACTCTACTCTCGACTTGGATTATATATCCAAAAAGGTCCGCTCTCGGCCATTCCACACGCTGCCTAGCAGAGGCGTGGTTATCTGAAGTGGATTCTCTCTTTTGTAGTAGATGCCGAACCTGCTGTGCCCCATTGACTAAGAAGGGGGCGGGCGCAGCAGCTACATGGACCCCTTCCTTTCTGTTGTTGCCAGCGCTTTCCCGGGCCGAGCCGGAATTATTAGAAAGGGAAGGCAAAGCCCGAAGGCTGCTATCCATATAGGCCAGCGGGCGGAACGAGGAGAGGCCCGGCAATCATACCACGGCGGTCAAAAAAGCGTGTTCCCTTCAGATAAGACGCACCGTAGGCCATCCTCGGCTTTCTTCGTTTTCGATGAAAAAGAAATCCAATCTCGTCTCGATCTCCGAAAGCCTTTTCCTTCCCCCGCATTTCCCCCTCCCTTCGTCGAGCCTTTCCTAATAGGGGGGAAGCATTCTTATCTAACTTATGGGCATTCTTTCCAGCCTTAGTCAAATCAAATAGGGGGTGGGTTTGGTTTGAACATAGACTCAAACATGATTTGAAGGATCCTAGCTACGCCATGCGTTCAATACAAAATATGGAAAGCTGCAGGGATGACAAAAAGAGGGCGCTTTCCAGGTCCTATCGAACCTGCTACTTCATTCCTGTGTTGGACTGAAAAAAAAGGACCAAAGAGAACTTATCTTAGGTTTCTTCCTCCCGCGCCCGGCCCGCGTTAGAGGGGAAGATTCGAAAATCGGGAAAAGACAGAGGGAGGGGAGCAGCATCTTATTCTCTTCGCGAGAACTTCCGGATCGGAGAAGCATTCGGAACGGGCTCCGCGTTCATTTCGTTGGCAGAAAGGATCCAGGGGCTTTGGGGAACCCCAAAACGCAGTCTTTTTACTTTATAGATAGACAAGAGATAGATAAAGGATATAACAATTTTTCTCAAAAAAATGGAGAGATAAAGAGCAGATGGATCCTATCCCCTCCTATATCGAGCACTCATTCCTATGATAGAAAGATCTTCGTCAAATACCGGACTTTGCCTTAGACTCTATTGGAACAAAGCAAAGAAGTGGGAATGGAGAAAAGGAAAGGACAAGGGCGGTCTTGTTGGCGCGAAGGCTGCTGGTCTGGGGGTGAGTACAGTACTAAAGGTCCTCTTGACTTCAGGTGGTTTTTTCTTTTGGGCTGTTGTTCACTGTTGATCTCAATACAGCTCCCCTATAGTTTTCGTTACCGAGATATTCCTTTTTTCATTGTTCCCAGGGATTTTTGGGTAATCTTGCCCCCATGCTTAAACAGTCAAATCTGAACTGAACCTTGTCGCTCTTCTTTCTTTCCTCGCGAGCAGGAAGCACACCAGCAGCGTGCGCGTTGCGCGGATTCTACTTTGTTTTGCACTTGACTGCGGACAGTTGACCGGAAGAGAACTGATTCGCCCGGCCAGGCGGGCGGCGTGCTTATCTTGTGACAATACTACAGAGCGAGTGGCC